>JADRCD010203513.1:11727-25398 GCA_019843815.1 Montemys delectorum
ATGGGCTTGGGTCATCATAGATCCCAGGAGATGGACTTGGGTCATCAGTTTAGGCTGTGTTCTCTCTGGCCCCTACTCCCAGTTCTTAGCAGCTGTTTAACCTTGGGCAAATTTCTTAGTGTCTCTGAGCATCTGTCTCCTAGGAACAAACAGAACAGATAACCTCAGTGATGTCCAAAGGACTGGTGGCAATAATGACCTTGTGTCCAGATGGACACTTGTGTTGACTCTGTTGTTGGTCTTTGGGAAGGGTTGTGTTAGTTTATTGGGTTTTTTCTTGATTGTGTCCTATTTTGTTTCATGATAGGATCACAGATAATCCTGACTAGTTTCAAAGTCACTATATAACTAAACTTGAACTTGATCTAGATCCTCCTGCCTTTGTTCCCCGAGTGCTGGGATTACAGGTGTTGAACCTCCATCCTTGGCTTCAAGATACTTTCTGAATCATTTGTTTGATTTTTTTTTTATATTCAGTCACTGATCAGACAAGCATTGAGTAAGGGCTTAATTTGGCCCAGTATTTGAGCTTCCAAGGATAGACCAGCACCATCCATCACATCACCATCCATCACAGTATGAGCCCTGGTATTGCTGGCATGAGTGTCGTGCTGTGTGGCACAGGGTCCCTGCTGGCTTCAGTTCTTGTGCTGGTAGTAGATTACCTATTTGGTGCCTCCTGATTTGAGCATCTTGGCTCCTTGGATAGCTCTCTGGTTAGAGCTGGTGAGAAATTCTTTTCCTCCTGTGTTATTTTGAAACTCACCTTTGAAACCAGTAACTGGAATTATTTTCCAATACAAATTCTTAGGTCACATGAAATTGACTGACCACATCCCATGACACATGCCCATTTGTCCTTGTTTATTTTAAAAATAAACCTAGAGTAAAAAACTACATATATGCCCCATCTCAGATGCAAATTGAAGCCAGACATTATTTCCACACATCTGTGAAATGGAGCAAGCAAGCCAACGGTATGAAATGAAGCCTAATACTTAACCATATTTTACTAGTCGTTGCTAAGGCTGAATTAATGGTGACTTGGAGAATATGTGACAAATGATGCTGTAATGGTAGCCTCTGTCTCTTTAATGTTCTCCACCAAGGATTCTTCATGCTAATGTGAGGTAGTCAGTTAGAGAAACACATTTTCAGAAGGATTTATGGGGCATTTTAAACACTCAAAGTCCTGGTTTTCTGAAATCTAATCTTTTGTGCTCTCTCACCCATTTTTCGAGCCACATGCTTCAAACTGGATCAGAATTTCTCCTTAATAATTCTAGCCCTTGAGAGAAATTCAAGCCCCAAATTTCCACTTGCAGTGTGGGCACCAAACTTTGCTTGGAGAGCAACATCAACCACCACAGAAATGCAAACCATGAGGAAATTCATATTCATACAGATGAATGGGGGAGGGGCTGTTGCAAAAAATGACATTTTTCTCTAAAGTTACCATGTGCTTTCATTACTTAAAATGATTCTCAGGGTCATCTGGAAAAATAAACATGAAAGATGGAAATGGCCAGTGATCTTTCATTTCTTTCTTTCTTTTTTTCTTTCTTTCTTTCTTCCTTCCTTCCTTTCTCTCTTTTTTTAATTGAGAAGAAGTTTTGTGCTAGAAGGTTCCAGAATACTGGAAAGCTCCTGTTTTAAAATACTGGAGGCAACACAGGCTCAAAGGGTGAGCAGAATGAGGCAGATGGCCATGTGAAAGTGGTGCGTGGTACAGTAAAGAGCATCCAGCCAAATGAGTAAACAAAGAAGAAAAACACATTGACTAATTGCTCCAAGAAAGAGTTGTCTCATCCTGTGCCAGGAGCCTTAACACATTCCAGATGGTTCAGAGTTAGAAACATTCTGAAAATAAGAGCGTTAAAAAAAAATACACAAAAGTATAAATGACGATTTTTATCGTGGTGACGGGGTTTTGCTAAGCATTTGTTAAGCAGAAAAAGAAAAAAAAAACAGTATAAAAGGGAGCCAGCAAGATGCTTCAGCGAGTAAACACATCTGCTGACAAACCCGATGACCTAAGTTCAATCCTCAGGACCCACATAGGAAGCAGAGACACAGGAACTGAGTCCTACCCGCTGCCCTCAGATCTCCATAGGTCTCGCCTCCATTATGCCTCTACACATACTTACGAGCATATGCATATGAGTTCATGCTTATGCAAAGTAAGTAAAATGAATTTTTAAACATAAAACATTTTAAGAAGTCATAAAGCACGCCTACATATAAAGGGAGCGTCTTAATTGGGCTTCCCATTCCTGTGAACAGACACTATGACCAAGACAACTCTTATAAAGGACAGCATGTAATTGGCCCTGGCTTACAGTTTTCAGAGGTTCAGTCTGTTATTGTCATGGCGGGAAGCACGGCAGCATCCGGGCACACGTGGTGCTGGAGGAGCTGAGAGTTCTACGTCTTGATCTAAAGGCGGCCAGAAGATTGTCTTCTACAGGAGGGGACCGGAATTCCACCCTGGGTGGAGCATGGGCAGAGAGACCTCACAGCCTATACCCACAGTGACACACTTCCTTCAAGAAGGCCACACCCACTCCGACAAGGCCACACCCCCTAATAGTGCCATTCCCTGTGGGCCAAGCTTTCAGACACATGAGTCTATGGGGGCCAAATCTATTCATGCCTCCGCAGAGAGCAACATTGATTTAGCATGTTTAAATGTGTGTAAGTAGCGGTCATATCTGCAGCCACGATGCATGGCACTGTGTTCACACTGTAAGTCGGAAAATCATTAACAGATAAAAGTAGAGAAGAGCTCAAGTACTCAATAAACCCAACCTCAGTAATAATATTCTTTAGTCAGCTTCCTTTTTCCTATTAAAATGACCTGAGATAGTCAACTACTAACAAGTAGAAAGGTTTGTTTGGGCTCAAGGCTTTAGCCTATGATCAGATATCAGGCTGGGGGTGTGAGCACATCGTGGTGAGAGCACCTGCAGAGCAAAGGGGGTCACCTCATAGCAAGGAAACAAAAGAGAGGAACAGACTCCCATGGTCCCCTGAACAGCACACACCCAAAAACCTCTCTAAGCCTGTGGTTCTCAGCCTTCCTAATGCTGCGACCCTTTAATACAGTTCCTCATGCTGTGGTGACCTCCAACCATAAAATCATTTTTGTTGCTGCTTCATAACTGTAATTTTGCTATCATTTTGAATCATAATTAAATATCTGTTATGCAGGATATCTGATATGCCACCCTCAAAGGGGTTGTGACCCATAGATTGCTACAAGCCCTCCTCCTTAAATCTTCTATCTTTTCCTATTAGCACAGGCTGTTTAGAGAACAAATCATAGCAGATATTCACATTAAGAATGAGAGCACATTGTCTGTTAAACTGTTGTTATTCATTATACGAGCAACTGCTAAGCAGTATAGAAGTCCCTGAAGGGAAGAGGGTAAGGAAATGCCAATTAACAGCCCACTATACAATCTGGGGGAAAAGAATATGGATGTGTATACTATACATATTATGTATACATATAGTATACACATGTATGTTAATATACATATTCACAATATGTATATTAATAATGTATTAATTAATTAATAACTTATTGCTACCATTGTTAGTTTGGAGTTTTTGAGATGGGTTCTTATGCAGTCCCAGCTGGCCTCAAGCCCAGTATGTAGCCAAAGAAGTGTTGAATTCCTGGTCCTCCTGTCTCCACCTCCCAAGTGCTGGAATTACAGGCATACGATGCCACTCCTGGCTAAAAATAATTTAATGCTGTATAACATGAACCTTCAAAATGTCCATAGCTGGTCAACAGATGGAAAAAAATCCTAGATCTTGATTGTGGCCCCGGTGGTTGATGATTATAACAGCTGTGAAATCTTATCAAATTGTATTCTTGTGATGTGTTTATAGCACATATTTTAATATCTTAATTACTTCAACTTCTTGACAATGAAAAAAATACCTGTATATCATTCAGATCAGATAGATAGATAGAAGATAAATAGACAAGCTAGATATAGATGATAGATACTAGATAGATAGAGAGATAGATAGATAGATAGATAGTTAGATAGATAGTAGATAGATAGATAGATAGATAGATAGATAGATAGTAGATAGATAGATAGATGCTAGTTGCATTGAAGCTACTGTAATAATGTTCTCATTATAGTTTTTAACTGCAAGGCAAAAACCAGATCTAACTATCTAACAATAAGAGGTTGGGGGCCAGAGAAACGGCTCAGTAGTTAAGAATACATCCTGTTCTTCTAAAGTATTTTAATTTGATTCCCAGAGCCCACTCAGAGGGCTCATAGCCTGTAACTCCAGCTGCAAGGGATCCAATGACTTCTTCTGGCCATCCATATACATGCACGTGCGAGTACACACACACACACACACACACACACACACACACACACACACAAATAAATTCTACAAAATAAGAAAATGGGACAATGATTAAGTAGATGTGATGCTCCAGTGTGAAGAATATCACGCAAGTAAACTAGTAGAGCAATGCTTTCAAAAGCATTTGATGACACGAGCAGGCATGTGACATGGGCTATGACAAGAAGCAACCAAAGGAAGAACAGCAGAGAGTACTTACCGTGCCATTGCATTTGAGAAACTGTGTAAGCACAAGACAGTGATAAAGTTGAAATACCTCAAAATGCTTACACCCTTAGTCATACAATATTCGTATGATGAGGTTCCCAATGGTTCTTAAAAATGTTTCCACCTATTATTTCGTAAACACACAGAATGTTAAAGGTGAGGAAAGTGTCTTGGGTTCGAGAAAGTGATTGAATTGTCAAGTGAAAGCGACGTGAAGGCGAGAGGAGAAGGCCCTGTGTCACTGGAGCATTGCTAAGGTACCTATTTCCCTGTCCCTTCCCTGCCCATTCTAAGTCCCTGCACGGTAGGCAGTATTGACCAAAAAGGCCAGAGAAGACCTCAGTCACTCGGATTACATCCTGGGTTCCACTTGTGGTTTGTCATGTTACCAGATTCTCTCTCTAGAGATTACTAACCTTAATTCCACCGTGTTTCTTCAGATTCCACCAATGTGACTGCCACGTTTTTGTCAGTGGTCCTTTAAAAACCCACTGTGAGTGCCAGGCAGTGGTGACACATGCCTTTAATCCCAGCACTTGGGAGGCAGAGGCAGGCAGATTTCTGAGTTCGAGGCCAGCCTGGTCTACAGAGTGAGTTCCAGGACAGCCAGGGCTACACAGAGAAACCCTGCCTCGGAAGAAAAAAAAAAAACACTATGAGAGGCATGTGCACCAGCATATACCCAAGCAAATATATATGCAGTGCTTTCTGCTTAGTAGGTATAAAATGTAATAAGTATATAAGGTATGTAAGTTTCAAACCCTGAAATATGAGCGTTCTGTCTCTCTCTAATCTCTAGTTATATTGACATTGTCTTGCTGTGAACACCAACCGTAAAGACCAAGCATAAAGTCCAAAAGCTTGACCACTGGAGCAACTGCATAGATACCTTGTCTGGTTTCACTATAGAAGGAGCCCATATAGCATTTCCATTAGTGCATAACTGCCCTTAATTGGAGAACAAAATGCCTTAACTCTGTGGCAGCTAACGCCGCTCACCTTCGAAGATTAAAATACCAGGATCGTGGTTTAGCCAAACCAGATGTGAGCCGTGCAGCTGTTTTTAGTGTGAGGGGCCGAGACTTAAGCATGCATCCTTTATTTGTTTTTAATTGAGTGATTACAGGTGGCACCTAATAAAGTCTCCTGGCCATGACATCCAGAGGGCACTGATTTATTAGGCTGGGTAGGTGTGGACAGTCCAACTTGTGCTTGCGTTCCATAGCCCAATCCTGTAGGAATGCTAGAATGACGTTTGCCTGTTTACTGTTCCCGGTGACTGATGAGGCTCCTTGCTGAGAAGAAATACCAGCATGATTCAGGAGTGAAAGTAGGCCTCATTGATATCTTTCCATAAAGTATATTTTCAAAATTCCTTCAAAATTAAGTGACCAAAATAAAAGCCAGGAACTTTTCTTTAGATAGAGGTAAGCTGCCGCCACCATACCCCCCACTAGAGACTATAAGTCATTATTCCAAGTTTTTATATGTTGAATGACTAATTCTGCAAAAATGCTGGAAATCAAGAGATAGGAGAGAAAAATGGCGTGTGAGGGGAGTTGGAATGTGAGTACCTGCACGTGTCCTCCTGACTCTTCTTCACCCTGTTCACTGTTTTTTTTTTTTTTAAAGATCCAGGAGTCTCTGGATCCTAAGGGCTAGGGCACCGGCTAGGCCTGTGTGGGAGGCAGCTAAGATGGAGGTTTCAGCTCCCCAGGGAAAGATGACAGGATTCCGAGTTGATGGGAAGGGTGAGTGCAAAGGCCAGCCTTTGTGGTGTGAGGTGGATTCCACACACTGGGACTAGGCAAGCAGCAAGCTTTTCCTTTCACGGTCATGAAGCCCGACTGTCACCAGAGCTATAGGTCCTGCACAGCCATATCTGTGGGGAGCAGTTATCCTCAAGGCTAGAGAATGATAGCCTAGCCGGTGGGCCTACTTCTGACTAGAAGAGGTGTAGAAAACGGAGCTGCCTCACGCACTAAAGTGGGCACATTCCGGTAAAAATGGGTAGACAGACCCAGAAAGCAGAAGGTCTTTGAATGGACCTGATCTTTCTAATGCCAATGTTTGGGCATCTTTCAACCAAAATTCCAATTTAGTCTCAAAATGATATTCTATATTTTTAATTTTTTAAGTAGCATGTCATTCCCTAAGAAGCCAGCATGTGGTCTTCTCAAATCATGTAAATCAGGAAACCAAGCCAAGGAATAAATACTAAATCTTCAGAGGGGCCCAGGGACCCACTATGCCCTTTGTGTCTCTGTCTGTACACTGTCTTTTCCCTTAAATACCCAGCTAGTATGGTGATGACAATGGAGAGATCTTATAAAAATCGGTTTGAAAGCTTGTTATATGTCAAGAACAGGCCAGATACAAGGCAATTTATAATGGAAGGTTAAGATGGTGCACAGTGGGAAGAGAGAGCCAACTCTCAAAGGCTGTCATCTGGCATTTACATGCATACAGATGCTTGCACACACACACGCATGCACATACACACATGCACACAGACAAATAAAACTAAATTAAAACAATGTTAAGAAGGCCACTTGTACAGAAAAGAGAGTGTTGCCCAAATGGAACCAGGGAGATAAAAATATGTGAAATCTCCAAGATGTGCTGTCCACAAATTTTTAAAGAAAATAGGATCAATTATATATAGGTTGTGTGACATCTATAAGCACAACCTTCTCTGAGACTTTGATAAAGCTAATGGAGATGTGGATGGAGAAAGCTCCGTGAGTGTTAGTGGATATGGTACAGAGTGTGATTATTGTCATTGGACTGGCAGATCTGAAGATCTTAGGGAAGACTTGATGTGTCGGTGAGTAATCCCACAGAGTCAGTAGTGTACTCTCAGTTTCAATTAAACTAGAACTTGAATTCTTTTTTTGTCTTAATTGGAAAGGTTAGTGATTTTTCTAGTGTGATGACAGAGTACTGGCATCTTCAGGGAACACTTTGAAACAGAGGATGGCAGCACTACTTGTCCTTACACTGTCAACCTAAATAACACAGAGGCTCTCCAACGAGTGTTGACAGAGCATTGATATTTGAGACACATTGCTATGGGAATATGTATGACACGGTCAATGGCCAACACCTTCAAAGAGGTGAGGGGAAGGAAAGGTCTTTGAGCCTCAATGAGGAGGATTACAGAAGACATTCTGAAATAACAGTTCTTGGCCACAGAATCAACGACAAGGGTGATGCTCGTCTCAGGTTGAATAGACAGTTGCTAAGCAGCTATCCTCAGGGGAGTGCATTTGTATAAAGTTGCAAGGGCCTTTGCGCAGGATTGTTTGGACAAGAGCCTCGTGGTCATACCATACATGAGAAACCTTTTGTAACCTTTTAGACTAATTAACTGTTATTTTCTGTTTCTGGTTAGAGTTGGTACCAGCAACCCCATTTGTAGTTATGGGAGTTTTACCCTTGTTAGGGACTTGTTGGTCTTCAGGACCTGTTGCCAAACCCTAGAGTGTGTATTTTATTTAATGGTCACCCGATGTGGCAGATTCTATAATTTTGTTCATCTTATAGATGTGGGAACCGTCAGCCTGGAGAGGATCCGTGACCTCCCTCAATCACTGAGGAGCTGGCAACTGCCAGGGTGACCTCTACCAGCGCTGTGTGGCCCTTGCCTTCACTTACCCTCCATGCAGAGTGCAGAGTGAGGCGATGAAGATCCGTGGAGGGATGGCATTTAGCGGAGAGTAGGCGTCTCGGACATTCTACTCTGCTACATCTGTAAGATGGCAGTGTTTCTAGAAAGCACAGTGGTGCTGGTCCTATGCTGCTCTCTGACCCCTTGGTGTATTAGTCTCTTTCTCATATGGCAAGTGCTTTAATGGTTGGGATTACTCAAGTGGCCACTTTAATAAGGTGCTTGCAAAGGCTCAGCCTCGACAACTAGAAAGCCATTTGTTTCTATCGTGTCAATGACTTTGGCTTTCATCGGGCTTTCTAATGCAGGGAGGAATGGAATGTATGAAAGTAAACAGTCCAAGCAAAACTGCTTATTTTTCTAAAATAGCAAAGCAAAAACGCAGGTCCTTTCTGTCTAGTTTCTGCAAATGGCTGCGGGTGTCACAAAGTTCCTTTGAGTGTGTGACTCATGTAGAACTAACCAATGATTGATGAACAAACTTAAAATTCTTTTTAGTAGGCTAATCATTCTAGCCACACAGATCGAGAAATATTCAACGATGTGTTCACTGTTCAATTTAAAGTGAGTTGACATTCAGTAACATTTATTTTTATATTACATGGGAAAATACATAATCATAGAAAGAAGTATAATTACGCACTACTAAAAATCAACTTACATTGTATTGGATCTTGCTAGGGTGCTAACAAGAATTATTACTTTTCAAATACTTTGCAAAGGCCTTTATTACTCATGAATACTATTGAGTTGGTATGCTGTGAATAGCAATTGCAAACATTCCACACTAACAGTGAGTATCATATATTTCCCTTAAAATACTAGCGTTCCTCCTATCTCCATGTTCATCTTTGTGTGTGAACAGACCAAGCTCATATGTCATCTGGTTTTAACATGACAGTTATGGAAATGGCTTATTTATCATCTGCTGCTGGAAAGTATAAGCTTGAATTTCAACCTACTTCATCTGTATTTATTTTACATTAGGAAAAAGTTGTTATTCATGTATCTCTCCAGCCAGGAGATAAACTAAGGGAGTTATATGGGACTGAAACCTAACTCCCTCTTAAACACTCCAAGTAGATATAAAGAACGATGTTGCAACCATTAACATATTAAAAATGGGATCTAAACACCTCGAGGAATACAGATGCATGGTGGTCTAAACACCTTCAAGATGTTCTCCTGGCCAAATGTGAACACTCGGGGCTCATCTCCAGGGCTGTTCTGAACAGTCAGTTCCGGTAGTCAAAAAAAAAAAAACCTTTTAAAAAGTGGATTAAAATGCCGCCCCTGATTGTGACCTCTAAAACCCACCCATGAGCTGCAGTTTACATGACCCTCTGTTGCCTCTGATCAGAGCCAGCAAACTTTAAGAACAGGAATGATTCTTCTATATACTCTAGCTCTCTCCCCATGACATCCACAGCCCTCCCATCCTGCTGCCTTGGACTTTGCAGCAGCGATGGCAGTGTATAGAATTTTCTTATGCATCAGGCATTTCTGCAAATGTTCAAAAAAATGAGAGACATTAAATCTACTCAAAGAAGAACCAAAGAGATGTCATCTCCCTCTAATTAGCCAAGACGTTACCAATATGTTTTATTATGTAAGATCCAAGCTGTGATGACTGAGTTAAGCTGTATGGTATTTGATCCATTTGGGTTGAAATTGTATAGATGTTAGCAGTGAGGGCATTCTCATTCCTACTGCCATTTATGTTCACGGCATCTCCATGTGCTGATTGCTAAAGAACACACACATGCTAAGATTCTTCCCGACCTTTTGTCTTGATTTGACTATGCTTGGCCCCAGGACATGGCCCTATTTGGAGGTGTGGCCTAGTTGGAGTTGGTATAGCCTTGGAGTAGGTGTGTCACTGTGGGTGTGGGCTTTAAGACCCTTAGCCTAGTTCCCTGGAAGCCAGTCTTCTCCTGTTTGCCTTGTAACAAGATATAGAACTCTCAGCCCCTCCAACACTCCATGCCTTCCTGGACACTGCCATGCTTCAGCCTTGATGATAATGGATTGAACTTTTGAACCTTTAAGCAAGCCCCAATTAAATGTCCTTATAAGAGTTGGCTTGGTCATGGTGTCTATTTACAGTGATAAAATCTAAGACACCTTCTCATGAGAGTCCAGTAATGTGCACATCTTACATGGTGTCTTCCAGAGGACACTAGAAAACAAAGGACTTTATGTGGTCTTATAAAGAAACTATAAGGGCTGACAAGATGATTCAGTGGATAAAGGCACTTGTCTCCAAGGCTGACAACCTACATTTGACCCCACCCTTAGGTAGAAAGAGAGAACCAACTCATAGACGTTGTTCTCTGACCTCTGGGCACGTGGACACATGCAGAGGGGTAGTAGTGTAAGGACTCTATTTTTAAAAAGGTGACGCATAATAGATTGTTTTTCTATTGTTTTAAGAACTCTGTTTGGCCGGGCAGTGGTGGCGCACACCTTTAATCCCAGCACTTGGGAGGCAGAGGCAGGAGGATTTCTGAGTTCAAGGCCAGCCTGGTCTACAGAGTGAGTTCCAGGACAGCCAAGGCTACACAGAGAAACCCTGTCTTGGAAAACAAAACAAAACAAAACAAAACAAAACAAAACAAAAAACAAACAAACACACAAAAAAAGAACTCTGTTTCTGAACAACGGATAAATGTTCAGTCTAAGAAAGGAAACTGGGCAGTGGAGACCAGAGTCAGTGTGACAGTACTGTGAAGCTGCTCTAAGCTTGGAACTTGACCACATTGTTCCCTGAATTAGAAGTTGTTGGTAACTTTTTCTTTGGATCAAAGAGTAAAATGGGAAGAAGGGACATTTAAAATCAAGCTAATACCCACAGTGTTTCTATCTCAAAGCCCACAACCCTCATGGGAACTCAGAGATGTCGTGATGAAGGTGTTCAGGCCCTTACATTTGGCTATGAGGATTGTAGCCAGGCCGGCCAGAGGGCAGGTCCATGGAGATCTTTAAATCAATCACTCTTGACAAGTTGTCAAGATGAAAGGACATGGATAGTCATCGATCAACCGATGCGTCTATATATGGTTTGGTTCGAAGGTGGAGCGACTAGAAGTGATTTATTAAAAAGTGTTTCTTTAACTGTGCATGACTTGGAAAAGAGGATTGTACCCTTATGGACCAGTTTCCACTATTATATCAAAATGAGATAAAAGTATGGTATGGACGGGGTGCCAATTCGCTTACTCAGTTCTAAACACTTAGGTTGTTGTTTTTAGAACATCATGAAATTTCATTTCATGCTCCAGTGAGTCTAAGATGTAATGGCTTACAGCTTTTCCAGTTGAGTTTTCTCCCTCAGACATCTTTGGTTTTCCATCTTTTGAATGTCGTCTGGAAGACTGCCTCAAATGGTACCCTGGTTATCCCTTCCCTCCTGTCCTTTCCCCCACCTGCCTTTAAAGCCAGTATACAGTGAACCAGATTCGATGATATCAGGGCCTAATTAGTTTTTAAAATAATGCTCCTTTAAAAAAAATCCTTAGAAATCAGCACCCGATTCTTGGTGTCTTCTAATCCATAGCAGGCTCCTTCCAGTGTGCTGAGTAGTTTCCTTGTAAACCTTTTGTTCCATGCTATCTCAGAAGATGGCTGTGGGTGGGGATGTAAGCTCAGAGGTGCAGCGCTTGGCTTCCCATGCTCAAGCCTTTTGTTCAGTTCCAGTCCAGTCGCAGAAGGGATGAGAGGAAAGGAGGGGGAAGAAAAGAAGGAGGGAGAGGAGGGGAGAAGAAGAGGGGAAGAGAAGAGAGAAGGGAAGAAGAAAGAAGGGGAGGGGAGAGGTAAGAAAGAAGGGAGGGAGGGGAAGGAGGGGAAATGGAAGGAAAGGGGTGTGCCAGAAGGGACAGGGACCCAGGCACACATTACCATAATTTCAGGCTTGCGTTACAGCAGAAGTCTGTCCTGGCAGTCTGACCTCTCTGCCACTAATGCGGCAGGCAGGCTTCTGCAGCTTCTCTTAACTGTGGACCTGAAAATTCTGCCCATGAGCCCTCCCCCTCCGTCTTCATTTACAGCTGCCTTCAGAGCTTCTGCCCAGCACATTAGTCTTTCTCACATCAGAAAAATGAAAGTGGTGGATTTTTCTCATTAGAATTTATCTTCAGCTACAAATTCGTGTTCCTACTGCAACAAAAACTTTCAAAACTAATTTTTTAAATATATTTTGTCTTCCCAGATTGCTTTTGCCAGTTTACTGTGCTTGTAACATTTTTACACTGCATAAATGTTAATACCAAACAATTACCACTCTATTTTCAAGCCCTGTGACTTTAATCTGCCATACCTCCCTCCGATGGTCCTGGTGTGTCTGGCATTCAGTGGGCAGTTTCAAACTTAGCTTAAATAAACAAACAGGGCTCCTGTACAAATAATGCACTGAGGGAATGGAGCCCTCAGTGCATTCTTTCATAGGGCTCTGCTTTGGATGTGCTTGTAAATACATGCTCTGCCCTCCAGCACACGTTGCAGATCTTACAGTAAACGGGGAAAGGAGCTGGCCATAGACCTGTTCCTTTACCCTCCTCCAAAACCTGCTGCCTTCAGTGTCCGGAGCTGCCCAGATCAAGTGGATCAGATTTGAGGGGAGCATTGCACACAGGCCAAAGGGAACGGATAACATCCTCGGAGCATCATCTCACACTCCCAGACTTGGCAATGGTTATTTTGAGTAGCACTTCTCATTAACTTAACTTCTTAATGTCTGGGCAGGAGGTTAAATATCTCTCTTATCTTTCACATTCAGCCTCCATGAACAGCTTCGTCATTCACAGCCCTAGGAGGGCTTATCAAAATTTCACTATGGTTAACATTCTACAGAAAGCATCTCAGTTGCCGGCTCCTGGGACTGATGGTCAGGTCCCCTGTCAAGACAGACGACGGTGATAGAGAGAATGTTGAGACAAAACAAAAATGGCAATGGACCTTGGAATGGAAAGGTTTGAGGTTCTCCAATGGAAAACCTTTGAGGGAAAACAGATAGACCACCAGGAGAACTTCCCTGTGGCTGTGTCATCATCTGTGGGTAGGTGAAAGCCATTAACCTAACATCAGAGTTAGATCTCAACAGGGGAGCTCCTGTATATGTGTGTTGTGTGTCTGTGTCTGTATGGGTATGTATGTATTTGTGTGTGTATGTGTGTGTATTGTGTGTATGTGTGTATGTTTGTGTGTATGTATGTATGTGTGTATTGTGTGTATGTGTGTATGTATGTGTGTATGTGTGTATGTGTGTGTGCATGTATGTTTGTGTATGTATGTGTGTGTTGTGTGTGTGTATGTGTATATGTGTGTATATGTATGTGTATAGTATTATGTGTGTGTATGTGTGTATGTATGTATATGTGGCATATGTATGTGTATGT
>JADRCD010203517.1:2579-23435 GCA_019843815.1 Montemys delectorum
AACTATAGGATGATGTAACTATTGGATGATGTAACTATAGGATGATGTAACTATAGGATGATGTAACTGTAGGATGATGTAACTGTAGGATGATGTAACTATAGGATAATGTAACTATTGGATGATGTAACTATAGGATGATGATGTAACTATAGGATGATGATGTAACTATAGGATGATCCAATGGTTGTTTGGAGAAGAAACACTCCCAGTCTCCTTGACCCAGTGGGTAAACAGTTAATGTTCATCCTTGTTGTGTGACTTTTCCTGGGGAGACATTACCCCAGATAGACAGGGTGCCCATACCACAGGGGAAGGGTTCTATTACCATGTCCAGCTTGATGAACCAATGGTTTACTGTGGTTATTTACATGATCACGGGCAACTCAAAGGCAGCTGCACCCCTGACTTCCACCCCAGCTAATTGTTTCCCTTTTTTATATAACCTATGGAGGAAAGGCTTGAGAACCACTTGGGCCTTTCTCCTCTAGGGAAGGAATGTTGGTAAGTTCTCAGAGGGTCTCATGTGGGCCATTAGCACTATTCTATTTCAAGATGGTGAAGGCCATGCCAAACCCCCACGGAGCAGCACAATTCTCCTGTATGATCTTGTAAAGGTCCCTCAGTATCATGTCGATAGCAGTAAATTCCTTAGCAGCCCATTCTGCATCAGCACCTTCCCATTCTTGCCTAACTTTGCATTCTAACCACCAATTCCTGGGATCCTTTCCTAAGTTAACTACATAGCTTCTAACTCTTTGCCCAGGGCTTGCTTCTGGGGGCCCCAGCATGAGAAAGCCACCCAGCACCAACAGTCTTCATCATATCACTATCCTTCAAGGTCTGAACTCTAGGTGTGTGTTCTAGACACCTATGTGGAGCTATGGTGTGTCAGCAACCAGACCTTCAGGAGATATACCTTCCCCTGAACTAGTGGGTACCACGGCCCCTCAAAGCATAAAGTTGTATGTATACATACAACTATAGAAATACAACCTGCTGAGTCTATTTAGTATTGTGCCTATGTGTATGTATGTAAGGTTAGGATTGGATAACCTATTAGGGGGCTCATTCCTGGGGAAGACTGATCCTTCCTCTTGAGGCACTCCTTAATTGCCTGTAGCTTTTTGTTTAGGGGTGGGGCCTTGTGAGATTTCCCCCATCCACAGTGACATGCCATCTGGTGTTGTCACTGTGCAGGTCTTGTTTGGGCAGTCATATTGTTGATATGCCACAGGTATAGCCTCCTTGTCATATGTAGAAGACATAATCTTGCACCAATGTCCTCGTCCTCTGGCTCTTAGAATCTTCCTATTCCCTTGTCTGTGGTGTTCCATGAGGTTGCATTGTAGCGGAATCAACTAGGGGCTGGCCATCCCACAGCAAGTTGTTCTCTATATTGTTTTGGGAGTCTCTTGGACATCTCTGACCAACAACTTGAAGGGAGGTTTTGCATTTCTGGGTTTTTCTTTGCATGCACTTGGGTTTTTATTAGAGAGTCTATGTCTCTTGAGGGGAGCATTATTATCCCAAGTGGTGTAAGTTTATTTAAAACACACACACACACACATACACACACACACACACACACACACACACACACACACACACACACACCACACATGCACACCTGTACATGTAGGATTATGTATTATTTTAGGTAGACATAAACTAGTATAATTCCTTATGACTTTCACAAACATCCTTAGTATTATTTAATTCCTTTTCTCTCTGTGTTGCCTCCCTCCCCTTGCTCAGTGTAAGCCCTTCTCCCCTTTTTTCTACCCCTCCCCCACCATAGCACCTGTGTCTTACCATTCCCCTCTCCAGAGCTTTTTTAATTCATTTTTATTTACATGTTTATTTACATATGTGTCTGTCCCTGCGTATGCATGTGTGTATATGCAGATGAGTAGACTGAGAGGGTATAAGATCCCCTGGAGCTGGAGTTATAGGCAGTTGTGTGAGCTGTCTGATGTGAGTGTTGAGAACCAAATTCAGGTCCTCCAGAAGAGCAGAAAAAGCCCTTAAAGTGCCCAGCCATCTCTCAAGTCCCCTCTTTCTATATTATGTATATTAGAGATCTGCTCTATCCAGACCACTAAGCAAGCCTGTAAGAGCTCCCTCAGAGCTGTCACTCCTCAGGAGGCAGTAGCCTGTTCTGCCCTGGCCTTCCCTTCCTTCTCTTTCCTGCCACACAGCTTCCTACTCAACTCTGTGCTCCTTAACCTTTTGGATCCTCAGCCCAGTATCAATTGACTTTCTCCAATATGTCTGCCCATGACTTTGTGAGATGCCATTTCCTTTGCTTGGAACAAACTAGAATTATGAATGTACAAATTTTCAACCATCTGTGGAGGCCCAGGGACACAGTTGCTGGCTCTTCCCTGGGTCTCCCATTGGACCTTCTGTCCATCACAGGACACCATTGCAAGGTAATGCATTATCTGTAGGCCTTACACATTAATTGGCATCTGTCCTTTGAATTCTAGAGAAGTTCTACTTAGAACTCCTTCTTTATATCTAAAGTTTATCCTAAGCTCTCCCAAGCTCTCTGCCCATTCCTTTTAGGGCTTATAGGTTAAGTGACACCTCTGCTTAGGCTGTAAATACTTCAGTGTCTGATGAACTCTTGGGAACCAACAAGAAACTCAGCCACTTCTCTAAGCCTCCCAACACGCGTAAATATGTTGAGAGCAGAATTCAGGAGAGGATCAGGGAAATATCTTCGCCAGTTGCCACCGAGTCCCTCTGTCCTCAGGGCTTCATCCAGGATCATTAGCTTTCTCTTCCATTTCTCTTTCCTCTTTCACTCTTTCACCTCCCTACTCTCCTTCTCAGCACTAAAGACTGTCTTCCAGGTCATATATAGAGAATTCCTGTTATTTCTCCTTTCTGAGCATGTGGTTTATGGTGGCATTTCTTCCCAGACAGTTGCTGACATCTGCTCACCTGTCACTCCTGGCTGCTTGTCTATCATTGTCAAGGCCCTAGAAATCGCTAGAGGACTGGATGGATGGAAAGACTCCCCCCCCCCCCCCCCACCGCTCCCATGTTGCAGGGATCGCTATGAGGAAAGTCTCCTACTTCTTAGTATGTGCCACTTCTAGCTTCTCCTTTTTCTCTATATTGACCAGTCACTCCTTCTTACCACAGTGGAACCCCAGCTGCTGAGGACTGGGGAAGTCTCCAGAACCTGTGGCTTTTCCTCATTGAAAACTGGCTATCAAGGAGGAAGATCAGACAGCTAAGAGGAAAGAGTGTTTGGGAGCAGAAAGATGCCCATGGCTCACTGCAACATTGGGTTGGGAGGTCCTGCCAGATGAAGCCCACCCAGTAGCTACCAGCCCATAATGCATGGGAGCTCATCTTCTCACCTCCTGATGTAGCTGGAGGGTGTTGCTGTGATAAAATACTGACACAAAGCAAGTTGGATAGGAAAGAGTTTACATGGCTTTCTGTTGGGGGGTTGGTCTGGTGCTGCTATGTATCCAAATGCTAAATATAGGGTCCCCTAATTTGGTTGCAGTCCCCTTGAGGAACACATTCTCATGTACACTAAATATATGTTATATAAACTTTGCTCAACAATATCCTCTGACTGGTTAAATAAAAAATGGCTGACAGCCAATTACTGGGGAGAATAGAAATAGACAGGGCTTCTGTTATGGGGGCTGGGGGTCGCAGGTAGGGACCATGAGGAGAGAGAGAATGCGAAGGAGAAAGAAGATAGAGAGAGAGATGGAGGTCACCATTAGATGGGACAGACCAGGAGCATGTGGCAGAGAGAAGTGCCCCCTGAGGGCAGACTGAAGAACAAAAGCAGCCTAGGCCAGACTACAATAGCAAGTAAGTTGGGGAGTGCACTTGAGAAACTGCTAGTACAGTGTATAAATTAGTTTTCAGGGGTAATTTCAGCCTAGAAATTGTGCTAAAGCTGATTAAAGAAAAGATAGGCCTCTGTCTTGATTATTGGGGGTTGGCCAGGCCATAATAAGAACTAATAGAGTTATTAAAAACCTTACAGCTTTCGTGTTCCAATCACAGACACTACTGAGGGAAGCCCAGGCAGGAACTCAGGCAGGAGCAGAGGAAGGACACTGCTTTCTGGCTTGCTTTCTCCCTGGCTTGCTCAGCTACTTTTCTTAGACACACCCAAAGCTCACCTGCTAAGGTGTGGTACTGCCCACAGTGGGCTGGGGCCTCCCACCTCAACCATCAACAGGATAATGTCTCACAGGCCAATCTGATGGAGACCATTCACAATGGAAATCCTCTCTTCTGAGACATGTATAGGTTTGTGTCAAGTTGACGGAAACCAGCCAGCGTATTCCCTCTGCTCGTCACATGTGACTTTCCCCGGTGTCACACTTTTAATCGTCCTCTCCAGCATCTCTGTCTTAGGTCAGGTGGCTGATGCTTGTGTTTCTGTTTTGGAGATGGAGATACTGAAGTGTAATGATCTCCAGGCAGAGGGATGTAAACGCTGGCAGCTCAGCATCCCATGTTTTTATAAAAGCTACAGTAAGGCCCAGTGCAGTGGCTGGCCCTGGTACCTGAGAGAAGGATGGTATGCCATGCTGACCATTGCTGTGTGAGTGCGTCAAAGCCAATGTAATCCAGGTGTCTCTGCAACAGAGGCAGGGCAGCCCTTGAGCCCAGCTCTTTCCACTCCTGTGGTCTTTCCAGCATACCACACAGCTCACTTGATGTCTGGCCACATTAGAGGGAGGCTGAGGGAGTTGCCTTAGCTGAGGTTAGAGGGAGGTGACCTGCTTTCTTACCTAAAATTCCCCCATCACAAAGCTGTCCCCCTCCCATTACCT
The DNA here is from genome assembly GCA_019843815.1 of Montemys delectorum. Classification (NCBI taxonomy): domain Eukaryota; kingdom Metazoa; phylum Chordata; class Mammalia; order Rodentia; family Muridae; genus Montemys; species Montemys delectorum. The sequence goes on from JADRCD010203517.1 coordinate 7,406, forward strand.
TCAAAGACGACACCTCATGTAACCCAATCTGGCTTGTGCTCATCAGGTAGCTGAGGCTGACCTCAAACTCCTGATCCTGCCTCCACCTCCTGAGTGCCGAGATCCCTTGTAAGCTGTACTTAGCTATTTGCTTTAACATCTTCCTCTCCTTCTGTTTCCTCTGTGAGGGGCTGGGAGAAGACATATGCCATTCCTCCCAGTTGCTGTGTTGGCTGGTGACACATATCTACAGAGTTTGTTTTCTGTGCGACAGGGAAGTAGTGTAGGTCTAATTTTAGGTGTCCCGTGGAGGATACCAAGGTGGACATGGGCAGAGGTTGGATGGGTCTATCGATTCACTTGTTCTTTGCGCCATCTTAAAAGTGTGTCGTCAAGTGACAGGCAAGCTGATTGTGTCTGTTAAGACCTACCTGCTGGAGTTCCTGCCCTGGCTTCCCTCAGTGGTGACTGCGACTGGGACATGAAAGCTTCATTCTCTACCTTAACAGATGTGCACACACACATACACACCCTCACACCTACACACTAATACTCATTTCTAGGTGCCAAAACCACGTAGGCTTTGGGGATAGGTCAATCCCTTAGGTCTGGGCCTTTACGCAGGATCTGGGGTTTTGGGGGCAGGTGGGTGGGTGGGTGGGTGATAGGGAGTGGGGATCTGAGCTGTCACTTTGCATTGCAAAGCCTCTATCCATAATGCATAAAGGGGCCTCCGAGAATGGCCACAGCCTCCTGTCGTCCTGAGGCTCAGGGAAATTAGACAGCTTCAGAGCCCCTTATGAAAATGCAATGTATTACCGCTGCTTTTTTGACTAGTGAATTATGCATTCGAGAGCAACAAATTCCTCGATGCGGCCTTTATTAGGCACCCAGAGTCAGGTGGGTGACAGTGAGGCCTGCCGAGCTCTGACAGCATGCTTGATAACTTTTTCTGACTGTGCTTCCCGGAGGTGCTGTTGATATAATGTGTTCCCCCCCCTCTCATTTTATCAAAACATTGATGCTGGAGATTATTGCTCTATTTATGCATTTGGAACCTCTTCCTGGGTCAAAGGGCAGCATCATTTGAAATGACAAAGGCAACCATGGAGATTTTTTTTTTAAGCCTATATGTCTGTCTCATGTGTCTGCAACTCTGGCATTCTCTGGTTCTTAAAGACTCATCTATTTGGAGGAGCCTGCTCCTTCCTGAACTTCAGGCCTTTAGGTGCAAAGCAGTGTGGGCCAGCTCCTGCCACTCTGTCTGCAAGGAGGGACCTGTGACAACGCCCAGGATATAAAACTCATCTTCCCTGGGATGGGAGTTGGGGACTCATGGAAAACTCTTTCCTGATAGACCAAGAACCTTACTTCTTAGGTAGACAAAGAGCACAGGCTATGGTCTAATTCTGGCAGGGTTGGGTAAGCTTTCTTTGACCACTTCTAAGGATTGACAACCCCTCCCCCCTTGTAGGGGCATGGACTTTCTTTCCCAAGACATTTCTTGCCCAGCTTCCTGGGGGACCTTTCTAATGAGACCTCTGACCACATCATTTTCCTGTTTAAAAACCTTCCATGGCTCCCCATTGCTTACTGGCAGAATTTACATTTCTGAACCTGACCTGGAAGGTACTTGAGGATCTTGACTTACTGACCTTTCCAGCATCCCCATCAAATACCCCTAGCTGTGCTCCCACTGGTCTACTCAGACTTTGGAGGAGTAATTTTGTAACTTCCAGAGCATGCTGGGAATTTCTGACTTGGCATATGCCACCCCCTCTGCATGCAAGCCTTCAGCTTGTCTTCCTCACAGACTCCTGTCTGTCTTTCAATGGCTCAGCTTCACTGTGCACTTTAAGCTCTTCCTAATCCCCAGGCAGATTTTTGCCAGCGTGTGTTAGTATTCTATGATACTGTAATAAAGCAACAGAGAGAAACACGTCAGAAGGAGGAAAGGTAGATTTTGGCTCACAGTTTTGGTTCACAATTGCTTGGCCTGTGGCTCTAGGTTTGAGTAGAGGCCAAGGATTATAACAGGGAGCATTCGGTATATCAAGGCTGCTCACTTATGGGGGCCAGGAAGCAGAGAGTGAGAGACCGGAAGAGGCCAGGGACAAGACTCTTCAAAGTGTCTTAACTTCCTCCAACTAGGCCCCATCTCCTAATAGTTGAATAAGCTACGAATTCATTAATGCATTGATGAGTTATTACCTGATGGGCAGATCATCTCCCAGTAGCACTGCCAGGGAGGGCCCAAGCCTTCAATACATGTATGTGCCTTTGTGAGAATGGGACATTACACATTAAAAGGTTAAAATTGCAGTTCATTTATTTATTTATTTGTATATGTGCACCTGTGCATCAGGCATGCGTGGGCCACAGTGCCTATGGAAGGCCAGAGGACAACTCTCGGGAGTTGGTTCTCTCCTGCTATTTTGTGGGGTCCAGGGATTAAACTAGGATCACCAGACTTGCACACAAGCACCTCTCCCCACCAAACCATCTTGCTGGCCATCATCAATGTGAGGTTATTGTCCATGCCACCTTCTTTTTAACATACTACCTAGCTCATTGTTTGCGACAAGGGAGTGAGTCTTGGTTGTGCATGGTACTGCATTACCTAATGTTCGATTATTAAGTACTGAGAGTCTGTTTGAACCAGGTACCAATGGAGCCTGACACTTGTTAGCAGTGTCACTTTTGGACAAAGTAACCTCATGGCTCTCAGCTTTTCATTTGTAAAAATGAGCATAATGGTAACACTGACTTTATGAAAAGTTAATGACAACTAAATGGGGTGATATGTGTCCAGTGTGTCAGGGACTGCTCCTATGACCAGAGTGTGGAACACAGGAAGCATGTAGCAAGCAATAGCTATGGTGGTGATGAGCAGCATTATCATATGCTAATATCATGTAAATATACTTATAATAATATAAATATTGCTAGGGTTTTTCACATTACTTGCTCTCCTTGAACTGCCTGGGCCTCTAACTTTCCCTGGCTGTTCTGCCCTACACTTGGCAGATGGGATGTGGATCATTTTAATTAGGTTTTATTGGGCTGTTATACGGGTCATAATTGTGGCCATTATTCATTTTCATGGGGCTGCTGACACAGCCTTGATTTAGACATGCTGATATCTTGATGAGATGAGTCCCCATGTCAAAGAGGTTTCTGTTTGAGAGGTAGGAGCTGTGACAGTAGGGGCCTTCTGAGACCCCCAGATGCTCTAGAGAAACGATGCCAGGGTATCCACAGAGAAAGGTACACCAGTGGTTCTTCTGTAAGGATACATCCCTATGAAGGTAGAAATGTCTATCCCAGTTGGCCATGTGCTCAATGCTTGCCCTGAGATCCTCATCATCCCAGACAGTGTCCTTCACATTTCAGGTACTGGAAAAATATTGTCTGGATGAAGCCACCCTTCCATGTGCTCAGGAAGCCTTTGAAAATAAGTATGGCTGAGCATACAGGGTGGATGCTGGCTCATGGGCCCAGCTAATTCATAAGGTAGGGCCTTTAGGAGGGATTAATGTCTTCCCTGAGAGACTGGCTTACTTCTCTAGGAAATACATTAGTTACTAGGACAGTGGGTTCTGAGAGCTAGAGAGATGGCTCATTTGACAGGTGCCCGTTATGCAAGCATGGAGACTTGAGCTTCAATCCCCAGCTCCCACATTAAAGATGGGCGTCTTTGCACGCATCTGTAACTATGTTGCTTTGGGGATGAGACAGGCTCATTGGAGATTGTTGGCCAGGCAGTAGCTCACTAGAGAGCTAGTAAGCTCCAGGTTCAATGAGAGGGCCCATGAGCCAGTATCCACCCTGTATGCTCAGCCATACTGTCTCAAGAGATAAGGTAGGATAGGGAGAAGATGGTCCAGTGGGTAAATCTCTCTCTGTGCAAAATACAAGGACTTAAATTTGGATACCCAGGACACATCTGAGGCTGGGTATAGTTGTATATATAATCCCAGCTCACCTGCAAGCTGGCAAGAGGAGAAGCAGAGACAGGAGAAACCTCGGATGCTCATGGTCCATCTAGCATGGCATCCACAACTGGGAACAAGGGACTGCTTCAAACAAAGTAGAAGGCAAAGACAGACAGTTGAGCTTGACCTTTGACCTCTGTACATGTGCCCTGGCATGAGTACACTCATGCATGTTCCGGCACATATACATTACAAACACACAGGTGCACACATACACACACATACACAAGCACACACACATGCACAAACACAAACGCATAGGCACACACATACACACAGGTACGCACACATGCACAGGCACACACACACAGGCACACAAAAATTAAAAAAAAAAAAAGGAAAAGATAAGGTGGAAAGCTGTAGTGGAAGACATCCAACATGAAACTCTGGTCTTTGCACATGTGCATGCACATGTTCACATGCATCTACACTCTGTATGCGCACACACACAAAACACACACAGAGGAGTTGTTATAAACACAGTGTATACCTTCCCCATGTCTTCCTGGCCCAAATGCTTCTGGTCTTGCTCGTTACCACCTTTCCACTTCTCTGAAATAGAAGCTTAATAAGACCCTCGCTGGAAGCTGAGCAGATGCTGGTCTCTTTCAAAACCAAACGTCTTTATAAGATAAGCCTGTTTCACGTATTCTGTTATAGCAACAGGAAGTAGATTCATGCATGGAGAGATGTGCATGCAGATTCAATGCTCACTTTTCCCCAGCTATCTGAATCAGCGTGCTCTTAGGGTCAGCCCAGATATATTGTTTTTTAGTAGCAGCACACACACACACACACACACACACACACACACACACACACACATACACACACACACACACACACACACACACACACACACATCTACACACACACATCTTTTTGGTAGGGAGAGGTATTTCTCCAACCTCTTGATTTTAGGCTTGCTCCCATTACTCTCCCTGGACAATAGATATTAGCCAACTTCCACCAAGAAGGAGCTGTAAAGAGCCTATGTGATCTGCTTCATACTTCCCTTCGTGCTCACAGGTGACTCAGTTTCAGGCAGAGCTGGTCCACATGGACCTCAGCAAGTAGGCATGGAGCAGACTTGAACCCAACTGATGGCTGAAGCCACATTCATCAACCTTTCAATTTGAAGCAGAACTCCAACTCCTCTGGAGCCCAGTCTCACTGAGCTGAGCCTGGTCCACTTGCAGACCAGGAGCATGAGACCCAGGGCTTGTTACTGGGAGTCTTCAAGCATTGTTGGGTGTGTCATGCTGTATCCATGCAGTATCGATGCCAGACAGAGCTAGGGGTAGTTCCACTATTGTGGGTTTCATACACTGAGACATCTGCACGGAATGGTTGGGATAAAGATGTCACTGCTGTAAAAAGACTGAAAGAAAAAACCCAACCCTCTAAGTTGGGGGCTTTTGAGTAGAGGTGAAAAACCTCCAGATTGGTGCCTCTCCATCAGAGGCAATTTTGATTCCAGAGAAGGGGTTTTGGAGACATTGTTTTGGTTGTCACAACTAGAGAAGAGGGTGCTGACATGTAGGGAGTAGAGATCAGGGATTTTGCTCAGCACCTTAGCCTGAACTGGACAGTCCCTACGGAGATGTGGTCCAGAACGTCAATCTTACTGAGATTGGGGAACCCTGTCCTAGACTACATGCATCTCTGTCATCCCTTCATTTCTCCTCCTCCTCTCCCCTTCCTACCTTTTCTCCTTCTCCTCCTTCATCCTAAACAAGATAGATATATGTCTAGCCCTCAAGGAATTTTTATTGAGTAGTGGAATCTCAGGCAGCATAGGTGTAACCAGTGAGATAATGATGATAAATGCTTGTAGCCTGCAGCAGGGGCAAGCATCAGAGGAGCCACCTTTAGGTGGGGAAGGCAAGAGTGAAAGCCTGAAGTTGGAGGATCCAGTCAGCCAGAAGAGAGTTTCTGACTTCAGGAGTCACAGGTGCAGAGGCACCAGGGTGAGGAGCAGACTAATGTGTTCTAAGAAGCAGAGGGAGGGCCTGTCTGATGCAGTAAAGATAAGGTAGAAGGTACTTGGAGATTTCTGTCATGCCCAGTTAGTTGGGGAGGTCCTTGGGAATGCCTGTGAGCCCCGGTCTTATGATCTTGAGACTTTGAACTTAAAACCAAGAAGTCCCCTTCAAAGCGTCAGGCTTTGGGAGGTGTTCATTTAAATGCATGAATCCATGGGAGATTTCAGTTAGAATGTCCCCTAGGAAAAGTAGAGTGTGATCTCATCATATCACATGCTCCTGCTCAGGTGACCATAGTGAAGCAAGGTGGTCTACTTCCTCTTTCCTCCCCATTGCTTCCATACCAGCATCCTGTGCAAGTCTTTGGTAGCACTGAACCCACACTGGGACTGTTCTCATTATGTAGTCACCTGACTAATGCTGTGTTTACTTGACCAACCTGGAAGGGTCTGCTGCATAGAAGGTGCTTAGTAAAGCCATGCTCAATGAGCCACCAAGTGAAGGAGTGGAATACAGTAAAATGATGTCTCATAATGTCTTGGTGAGCAATGCATTAGCCTTACTCGAAGCTTAATTCTTGTGAATTGTAAACTTGTAAGTATCTTGTAAACTTGACAGTATCATGGGTTAAATTGTCTTTCCTCCACAAATTCATTGTTGATGTTCTAACCTTAGGGGCTCTAATGGTAATCTTATTTTTGGAGACAGAGTCTTTGTGAATTGGAAGGGGGCCTTTAGGGTGGGCTCTAATCCAGATGGCTTGTGTTCTCATAGAAAATGTTAAATTTAATCCCATGTACATATTTGCAAATATATTCTCTCTCTTTCACTCTCTCTCTCTCTCTCTCATCTCTCTCTCTCTCTCTCTCTCTCTCTCTCTCTCTCACACACACACACACACACACACACACACACACACACACACATAGGAGAAACACACAGAATACACAAATACCATGAAATGATTAGAATAGAGATTGGGATGATGTCTCTATGACAAAGCATGCCACCCATTGCTGGAAACATCCGATACTCAGGGATTGATGCTTCCTACCATCCTTAGAAGAAACTGTGCTGGCTAGTTTTGTGCCAACTTGACACAAGCTAGAGTCACTGGACAGGAAGAAGCCTCAATTGAGAAAATGCCTCCATAAGATCCAGCTGTAAGTCATTTTCTTAGTTAGTGATTGATGGGGGAGGGCCCGGCCCTTTGTATCATTACTGGGCCCTGGGTTCTATAAGAATACAAGTCGAATCAATCAGGAGGAGCAAACCAGTAAGCAGCACTCCTCAATGACTTCAGCTCCTACCTCCAGATTCCTGCCATGTTTGGGTTTTTGTCTTGACTTCCTTCCTTGGGTTCCTGTCCTGATGATATAAAATGTGGCAGTATAAGCCAGCTAAGCCCTCTTCTCCCCCACTTACTTTTTGTTAATGGTATTTTATCATAGAAATAGGACCCCTAACTAAGACAAGTTGGAACCAGGATTGTAAGGTCTTGCTGTGACAGACCTGCTCATATTGCTTTTGGGAGAATATTTTGGAACTTTGGCTAGAAAAGCCATTGAATGTTGGGAGCTTAGTGAACTACTCTGTGGGAGCTTGGAAGAGAAGAGTGTTGAGGGCAGTGCAATTGATGGAGCCCTGTGTTGTGGAGTTTGAGAGGGAAGCAAAGACTCTACCAGGCCTTCCTTTAGTGTGAAGAATCTGAAGCTCTGGTCAGCTAGGGCTGAGGAATGGGCTGAGATTTAGAAGAGACTGAAGTTTTCTGGCAAATGTTTCCTCCAAGGTTGTACCTCCTATTGGCAGTCAAGCTTGGAAAGAGTCATCCTGGTGGTACTGGTTTTAAAGGTATGAAGGGGCCATGGAGAGCAGCCGAGGCTTGGCACTGCGTGGCAGGGCTTGAGTCCCTGAAGAGAGGTCAGGAGAGGCTATTGGTGAAAGTGCAGTCCATCTGCAGCAGAAGACCCTAGCATTTGGAGATGACAGTATCATGAGACAATCACCAAGGGCGGCATTCGGTATAAAGTGGAGCCAGACTGAGCCTAGGAGACAATCTGTGTGTGGAGCCAGAGAAGTGACCCATAGCTTTGGAGGAGAGCCCAGAAGATGGTGAGTGAATCCCAGATAATTGGACATTGAGTTATTTATACTTTTGGAGTTTGGTTTTCGATTTGATCAGATCATGATTGTGCACTGGTTCTTCCCTCTTTAAGTAAAAAATGTATTTAATTTATTTTTGGTTTTTATAGGATTCCACAGTTGAGAGACTTCAGATTTTAAAGGGGCTGAGTTTTCAGTCTGTAGAACTTTAAATATTTGGAATATTTTATTATGTGAGATCTTGGGGGATAAATGAGAAAGGAAATACTGAGGCTTAATAGTGATTTGTTTGTGTGTCAAGCTGTCAGGGAGCCCATTGTGCTGGATAGTTTTATGTCAACTTGACACAAGCAAGAGTCACTGGAAAGGAGGGAGCCTCAGTTGAGGAAATGCTCCCATAAGACCCGGCTGTAAGTCATTTTCTTAACTAGTGATTGATGGGGGAGGGCCCAGCTCATTGTGGATGGTGCCATCCCTGGGATGGCTGTTCTGGGGTCTATAAGAGAGCAGGCTGAGCTAGTCAGCCAGTAAGCAGCATTCCTCCACGGCTTCTGCATCAGCTCCTGCCTCCAGGTTCCTTCTCTGCTTGAATTCCTGTCCTGACTTTCTTCAGTGATGACCTACGATGTGGACGTGGAAGTATAAGCAAAATAAATCCTTTCCTCCCCAACTTGCTTTTTGGTCATGTGTTTCATCACAGCGATAGAAACCCAAAGACAAACTACTCTTGCAGACACCTTGATTGTGAACTGGGATGGTGGGAGGTGAGTTTCTATTATTTGAGCCATGTTGTCTGCCAGCACTAGGGCAATCCAGACAGGTGGAGACAATGAGCCTGTTTGAGGGGCTTGTGGAGGAAGTTGTGCAGGGCCTGCATTTGATAGGTAGTGGACTTAGAGGGCCTGGGCTTGGCCTAGGGGAGGGGAGGGTTGGACAAAAGCCCATATGCTACTTCTGATTCCCCTTCCCCTCTACCAAGGTTATGGCAGTAACTGCCAACCAGTGCCTAGGGCCCTCACCTCCATCCTTTTATGGTGTGTGTGTGTGTGTGTGTGTGTGTATGTGTGTGTGTGTGTAATGAGGCTATGAAGCAGCAGAGCTGGGAGCCAGCAAGACCTACTCCCTTGGAAAAGACAGGAAAGTAGCAGGTTGGCTACACTTCTTCAGCTGAGCCTCTATCCCTAATTACTGTCCAGACCAAGCCTCTGGGCAGTTCTGGCCCAGCCCATCTGCAGCTTCTGAGAGGCCCAGGATCCAAGCCAAGTGTTGGCATGCAGGTCCTGTGGCCAGTGAGCAGAAAGAGGACTTTAATTAAAGCACTAATTATGTTGGCTCTTTACTGGAACGTTCGTAGCCCAGCCGGTATGGAGCAGGATTCCCTCTTCATGTGGATCTTTAGAGCATTCTATGTCCCCAGGATGTGTGCTGTGGGTCCATGGGCTTGTAGGTATGGATTACATGAATGTGTGTGCAGCCCTGAACACCTGAGTGGGTGAGTTTCTACATGTATGCCTTGCCTTTCTTTCTGTGTGCAGGTGGGTTATGTGGGAGGACCACAGTCATGATTATATGAGGAAAAAGGGATAAATAAAGTGTTTACATTTGTGTGCAAGCTATTTGCCCATGCCTGGAGCCCTGGTGGCTATACGGGTGTGTGTGTTGTGTATATCCTGGCCATAGTGCAAGTATATGTGAGCAGTGTGTATCAACATCATTGGGCTTCTGGAAGATCTTATCAAAACTGGGGAGAACGTGGAGACTTTTCGGGGAGGGTAGAGAGAGGCTGATCTCTGGGAAGGGTGCTGTCAGTGAGGGACTTGGCCTTGGCCCAAAGTCTCAATTTTGTTATGTTGGATTAGTGAGGGAGCTTCCTGTAGCAAGGAAGTTCAGCGATGGAGCAGAATGTTCAGTCTGGAGCAGAAGGAGATGGTTCCATAGGGATGGATGAGTCTCCTAAAGAGAAGCACAGGGCTTCCTGCTGTGCACTCAGCTTCTTGAGGATGCAGGGTTAGAGCTGGGATCTGGGTGGGCAGGAATGTGTATCTTTACATTTATGCAGAGAGAGGAACTCCAAGCAGTGTTTCTTGGGGGAGTTGAGCAAGATTGTATGGGGATGGGGCAGGACAAAAAAAATAAAGTTTCTTTTAGCTGCAAAACAGAATTCTTAGGTTGTAAATTTCAGGCATGTTCAGGGCTCTGGGCTGACAATCAGGGACTGTGTGATGTTTGTTCTCAGAGGCCCTGTGGTCTGTTGGGGTGCTGGAGTGATGAATACAGGGGCGTTTGAGAAGGCTCAGTATGGACAGATTGATGGGGTTGGGATGCTGGAGTGATGAATACAGGGGCTTTTGAGAAGGCTCAGTATGGACAGATTGATGGGGCTGGGATGTATCCCTGGGGCTGTAGAGGAAGGATTGTGAGCTCTTCATATGTAAGGAGAAGAAAGAGACTGTGTTGGTCTGGGCAGTTCTCATAAAGTACACATGGACAGACAGCCTTCTGAGTGGCTAGCTGGAATGGGACAGAGTGACACAGGAAACATCAACTCACTCAGAACACCAACAGAAGTAACTTAAAAGAGGAAGGTTTTGCTTTGGAGTATGACTTTTGTGAATATATCATGGCAGGCATTGTAGTTTGGCCTGTGGTGGAAGAAGTTTGTTGCTTGTTCTCATGATGGTTGACTAGAAAGTAGAGTGCTCAGATCAGAACTAGAAGTAAAATGGTTGTAACCGTCAAGGCTTGCTCTTAGTGACCCACCTCTGCCAGTAGGGGCATGGGCTCAAAACTTCCACAGTTGTCCCAAACAGCTGGAGAGAGACATTTTAAATTGAGATCATAAGGTCAGTGTCTTAAGTTATTGTCCTGTTGCTGTGAATAGACACCATGACCAAGGCAGCTCTTATAAGAGGAAGTGTTTAACAGGGAGCTTGCTTACAGTTTCAAAAGGTCAGTCCATTGTTGTAATGGGGAGTGTGGAGGCAGACAGGCATGGTGAGGAAGAAGTAGCTGAGAACTTTACATCCTGATCTGCAGGCAACATTCAGAAGGAGAGAGTAAGAGAGAGTAAGAAAGAACAAGAGAGAGCAAGAGAGAATAATGTATATATATATATGAGAGACAGAGACAGAGACAGAGAAACAGAGAGAGACCGAGTCTGAGTGTGTCATGGGCTTTGAAACATCAAAACCCACACCCAGTGACATAGTTCCTCCAACAGGACCACACCCCCTAATCCTTCCCAAACAGTTCTACTAACTGGAGAATCAAGCATTCAAACATGAACCTATAGGAGTCGTTCTCATCAAACCACCACAATAAGCTTATGCATTGTTCTTTCTCTCACCATCATCTAGATAATTTCTTAAGGCACAGGAGCCAAAAGAAGCAGTGTTTCCTTAGCACTCTCGGCTAAGATTCTTTCTTGAGAGTTCCTGAAAAAGCTGTTTTTTTTTTTTTCTTTTGGAGGAGGGAGGATTATTCAACAGGCAGTGGTAGGAACTGTGACTAATAAACAGCTTGCATATCCCAAATAATCCTGGAGACCCCATCTGTCAGCTGCTTTGATTGTAAAGCAGGTGAGCTGTTTCATGATTTTTGTCACATGGAGGACAAGAGGTCTTTGGCCAAAATGGCTTCTTGAGTTACCTTGACCTACCGGAGAAACTCCTGGTCAGGAGTTTGAAATGTGTGTTGACATTTTCTCCTCTTTAAAGAGCACCTTCCATGAATTCATTAGTTTATAAAAACACCAAGAATTCTAATGATGGTAATAATATTCGGGGTAGCAGTATCCCAGATGGCAATGTCTGAAAACTAAAACCAGAGAACATCTCAAGGTAAATAGGTGATAAAAGATAGTCCCCTTTGGTGGTAAGAGAATGTAAGGCGTGCCTCAGTGTTCTTATAGATCCAGCATGATGCATAGTCAAGGATGGGGTGTGCACCCAGTATAGCTGTGTGTTGGTATAGCTTATGTGCTCATTATAGTTTGATTTTTGTTGCTGCAATAAAACATTGACCAAAAAACAACTTTGGGATGAAGGGGTTTTTCTTAGGGTTTTGTTGCTGTGAAGAGACATCATGATCAAGGCAACTTGTACAAAAGAAAACATTTAATTGGGGCTGGCCTACAATTTCAGAGGTTTAGCCCATTATCATATGGCAGGAAGCATGGCAGCATCCAGGCAGACATGCTGGAGAAGGGGCTGAGAGTTCTATATCTTGATCCAAAGCCAGCTAGAAGGAGACTCTGATTCCACACTGAGCAGAGTTTAGCAATTTGAGACCTCAAAGCCTACCCCCACAGTGACATACTTCCTACAACAAGGCCACACCTACTTGAACAAGGCCATGCCTTCTAATAGTGCCGTTCCCTGTGGACCAAGCATTCAAACATGCGTCTGTGGGGAGCCAAACCTACTCAAACCACTACAGGGTTTAATTAGCTTATGTATTATTAGTCAGGGTTCTCTAGAGTCAAAGAACTTGTGGAATGTCTCTATATATTAAGGAAAATTATTGTAATGACTTACAGTTTGTAGTCGAACTAACCCAACAATGGGTGGCTGTGAATGGAAGAATCTAGTAATTGCTTAGTCTCATGAGACTAGTTGTTTCAGCTGTCTTCTGCATAAGCTGGAGTCCTGAAGAAGCAGGTTCCAACAGATGTGCTGGCAAGAAAGTGAAAGCAGTCAAGGAAGATTGAGTCTTCCTTTTTCCAATGTCCTTATGTGGGCCTCCAGCAGAAGGTGTGGCCCAGATTAAAGGTGTGTACGACTACTCCTATATTTGGCACTTGTTTTGTTCCAGGTTGACCTTGAACTCAGAGATCTGCTTGCCTCAGTCTCCTTGGATTAAGGGTATGTAATATCTTACCTGGGCCTAAACTTTTCAAAGTTACTATGCCTCAAGATCTCCATGCCAAGATTCAGGTTAGAATCCTGAGTCTTCGAGCCTCAAGATCTGGATCACAGGTGTAAGAGTACAATCCATTTCTGGATTGTAGTTCATTCCAGGTATAGTTAAGTTGACAACCAGGAATAGATACCACAGTTTGCATTTCCAAGTAATAGCCTACCATGGAGAAAAGTCAGGACCTGTAGCAGAAACCACGGAGCAAGGCTTCTTATTGGCTTGCTGGCTCATCCCCTACCTTCTGTTCAGCTACCTTTCTTATACATCCTCAGGTCCCCTGACCATATCAGGGAACTGTTTAGAGTGGGCTGGACCATCCCACAACAATTAACAGCCAAGGTAATGCCACCGGCCTATCTGATCTTGGCAAGCCTTCAGTTGAGACACCCTCTTCCCAGGTGACAGTTATGTTAACTTGACAATAAAAACTAACCAGAGCACCTATTATCATACCCAGCTCTTGTGACAAGTGGGTGGCTGAGAGGCATGACTCACAGGTTGAAGAGAAGACAATCATGGCCTCAGGTGTTCCACAGGCTGAGGGAGGCCACACAGATTTTAAGTGCCACATTAGCACTTAAGCAGCTCTGGCCACAGGACCAAGAGCTCAGACATGAGGTCAAAAGGAGAATGTGGGGTAGAGAAGAGGGGGATAGAGACCTTTCAGGGCACTCCAGGTCAGTGGGGATGGGAGAGAGACAGGAGGCCAGTTGGTGCTCTAATGTCCCACCCACATGGCCTCTCTACATCCTGATTCTTATTGATAGAGTCTCACTCTTAAATCTAGTTGAGGCTTCCTCTCAGGTTGTGTAGGCCAGACTGGAAGTGCTACAGGTTAGTGTCCTGGGAGACAATGACCCAAAGTTGGAGATAAGTTCCCTAGACACTCAACACCTTGCTCCTGCAGTGGGATAACCCAAGGTTTATTAAGCTGCCTCCTAGAGGTTACCAGTGTAGGGAACCCTGTTGCCCACAGGAGTCGATGGCTCATGGAAACTTCCTGAACTGGCAATCTTCCTGTCCCCCTGCCCAGCAACTGTTCTATTTCTGGAAACACCTTCCAGATAAGCTACTTGCTTTGAGATCTTGGTCTTAGGATCTCTCCTGTTTGGCTTCTGGCCCAGGACAGCCATTCCATGGCTATCTTTCAATTATAGGAATCAGCTGATAGAGCTTATGAAAGGAAAGGAAGTAGTTATGGGAAGCCCGTGGCTAGAACAGTGTGGTGGTGCTTACAGTGGATCATTTCAGTGGAGGTTCTTGGGGGGTACAGCCCCTGGAGTGTACACATATAGACACAGACACACATAAATACATATAGACCATGTACACATACCATGCACACATACACATATACACCCTCACACCCCATATGAACACACATAAACACCATACACACCATACACACAGAGATACATATTACATATAGATACATACACACATATGCACAATACTATAAACATGCATATTATATATACACCTATCACACATACTCACATCATGCACACACACCACATATGTACACATTACACATATAGACAAATATATACCACATACAGTCATGAACACATATGCCTATGCACACACACATATTTACCACACACATCATGTGACACACATCATGAACACACCCATCACATGTGCACACCCATTCATATGCACACCATGTGTGCATACATACCATGCATACACATACACTTATAGAGAAAATAAACACCATATGAAGATATGTCCATATACATGCATATGCATGCATACACACATACCACACACAGAGAAAGATACATATTACTCACACAGTATATATACATGTACATGATCACACATAACATATATACACATACATAAACATACATATACATACATACCAACACACATACATACACATATACACACATCATGCATATAATCTATACAGTTTCTGGGCACTGAGCTATGTGCAAGCTCCATAATTCCTTCCCAGGCACAGGAATAGGTGGCTTCCCAGTTGTAAGCCAGGTGGATGGTAAGAGTGTCAGGTGACTAAGGACACAACAGGTAGAGTGTATATAAAACAGTGTACCAGGGTTAGGAACACCTGTGTCTGAATCCTAGCTCTGCCCCAAGTGGTGTATGATTTTTGGGAAGTTGCTGCTCTTCTCTGAACCTCTTCAGCCTCTGAGACTCTGGTCTCTTTGAGATCCATGTCTGAACTTACATGCGACCTCTGTGATAAGTGAGATGAGTTCATGTTATTGAAGTTTTAGGTGTTGGGGAAAGGGTCACGGCTCTCATCCTTGGAACAAGAGCTAACTTTCTTCTTTCCCTCCATCAGGTATGGATACACTAGGCCACAGGACAGACTTTAGCTGTCTCTGGAGAAAACACCAGCTTCAATCCCAGCTAGTTCCAGGAAGACACTCATCATTGTGTAGGATGAGCTGTTCATTCCTCACACCATCAGCCCCACCACTGATCTTGGGTTTGTGAAGCTACACAGGGCTGCCTGTGACTTACTGTCTTAGAGTTTTACTAATGTGAACACATACCTAAGGCAACTCTGGTAAGGACAACATTAAATTGGCACTGGCTTACAGGTTCAGAGGTTCAGCCCATTATCATCAAGATGGGAGTATGGCAGCATCCAGCAGGCATAGTGCAGGAGGAGCTAAGAGTTCTACATCTATATTTGCAGGCCTCTAGGAGAAGACTGGTTTCCAGGCAGCTAGGATGAGGGTATTAAAGCCCACACCCACAGTGACACATCTACTGCAACAAGGCTACACAAGGCCACTCCTAATAGTGCCTCTCCCTGGGCCAAACATGTACAAACCATTACATTTGCCTTCCCTAGAAACCTGCTGGGCTAAGAGAATGTTGTCATGGTCCACATGGGACACCAGGCTTTGAGTAAGCACAGAGCGTTTGATATCTCCAAATGGTATGAGAAACACTGGAAAAACAAAACAAAACAAAACAAAACAGCACTCATCTCAGAACAGAGAGAAGCAGCTGGAGAAGTTGTTTGTTTTGAGCTGTGTGGCCAGCTCCTTGCAGGTAGGCTCGTTCTGT
>JADRCD010203518.1:0-18548 GCA_019843815.1 Montemys delectorum
CAATTCTCCACATCTCCAATGGGCATCAAATAACTGAATCCATTTGAATCACGAAGTTCACTCCCACCCACAGGATTAGAGTTCTACAAATTTCACCAACAGGAATGAGTTCTACAAATTTCAGAGGCTGGAGGAAAGGACAAGGCAATCTGTATTCCTGATTTGTCAGCTAGCTACGAATTCATGTAGTATAACACTTTCCTCAGGTTTGATAGTTTGAGAGAATAAGCCATAGCACTAAAGAGAACACATTACTTACTATTAATGACCTATTATCATTGATACAACTTAAGACCTCAGTATGGTCCCTAAGCCTGGAAGATCTTTTACATGCATCGTCGAAGATGATGGATATTTATCATAATTAAATATCCAACTTCCTGCTCCCTTCTGGAGGTCTGGGATGGGAGTAAAGGTGAAAGGAATATTAGGTGCTTCTGGTGTTCAACCCCCCACCCTGAATCCATCTAGTGTCTCTCCAGACCTTGCCTGTTCTTTAGCATAAACTGGTTCATGACCCAAAGTCACTCCTGGAACTCACAGAATTCTGAAGGCTTTAAGGGCTCTCTGCTAAAAACTAGGAGGAAAGACCAAACACATATTATACACATCCCTTAAATTTCAATCTTTGACCTCTTCCATCATCTCTCTAAACTAGAAGAATTCCTATAGTAAATATTTACACCACTTTAAAATCAAAAGTAGCACACTTCTCTCTGCAGGGATTTATCCTATGCAGTGGATGCATCCTGGGAAGTCTTACATGCTAAACAAATACTCCAGTGCTTGCTACAGTCGCTCTCTTTGTTAAGATTTTGGATAGAGTAGCTCAGTTAACCTGGATTGTGGTGGAGTCTTAGGTTACCGTAGGTGTTGAGGGAACATCTGACTGAGAAAAATAGCTCAGGTTTGGATGCTCAACCACATCCCTGTCCAATCCATGTGCATGCTCACAGAGACACCTGTGGCTTCCAGCTGTGTTCTGTTGGCAGACAACCCTCATGGAACAGAAAGTCCCAGTAGTATGACTGTGGTCATGTTGACAGCAAGGTAACTTTGGGCTGATTACCAGGCAGTTAGCATCAAGACTGAGCAAAGTCTCCACTACCCACACATTGCGACAGGGATGGTTTGAGGATCTGGGGTCAAAAAAGCCTCTCCCGGCCTAGGATGGAAAAGCCTTAAGGTGCAAAGGTCCAATCCTGAGAGCTCTCTCACTCTGCTGCAGACTCCTCAAGGCAGTTTGTTCTCCAGCGCACATTCTCTTTGTGTCTTCAGAGTGTACTTTAAAAATGTTGGTCCAACAAACTTGTTCTCAAAACAACAACAACAACAACAACAACAACAACAACAACAACAACAACAACAAAAACCATATAAGTTTCTTTGGATTGCTCAGTCAGCAAGTACTGGAATCAGCTGCTTTGATTCGAAATTCACTAATGTACCACTGAACATCTCCCACAGGAGATGGCAGTGAAATTTCAATCATATTAACAATGGACATCAAGTAATTTCTTCACATTAATTTTTAACTCGTGCCATGTACCCACATTATTTACAGAGAAATAAAACTTAGCCTTCTAAACAATCTTCCAGAATGGTCAGAAAAAGATCTGCACCCCAAATCCTTTGTGGGTACAAGTAATAATAAATATTGCAATTTAGAGGTGACAGGACACTATCTGCTAAGCATGCCTCCCAGACTTCCCTGACTCGGGTCTATTCTGCTTCCATGATTTGGGACTTTTTTTTCTTTTGTTTCATTTTTAAATTGATTTAAGTTTTATTGTGTTATGATGAGAAAAGATACATGATTTGAATTTACTTGAATTTGTTAACATTTAAAAACATATTTTAAGTAAATAGAATTAAATCACATTCTTGTTTCCCTTTTGTACCTCAACTTCTCCCAGAGACTCCCCCTTCATTACCTCCCAGAGACTCCCCCTTTGTAATATGCTTTAAAATTTATAAAATATAACAATAAAAATGAGTATTATAAGAGTTGTTTGATATAAAACAACAATCAATTGAACAATCTTATGTAGATGCTTATCTACAGCAATAGTGAAAATACATATTTTTTTCTCAATATAAATTTTAAATAACCTCAAACATATTAACTGTATATTTTAAAATAATACATCACTACTAGTATTTTTTAAATTAACATAAATATATAAAGTCTTTTTGTTTGTTTGTTTGTTTGATATTTAGTAAAGCTTAAAATCTTGGCTCTTACTGTGGTACAAGCCCAAAATAAGAATAATGTTTAGACATTGGATTTCATTGTAATAAGGCTATACTTGAATGACCATCACATCACCAAAGGATTTTACCTCTATCACAAATAAGCTGAGAGTTGACAGTTCTCCTGTGTCAAGGAATATATTGTAGGCACAATTTTTGGTTACAGACTTCCTGCTATGGCCAAAGTTATTTGACTTGAGTGTGTGACTTTATTCTCAGCCCACAGAGAACAGGTTACAATCATTTATGAAATGGTGTGTGTATTAAGATGGTCTATCCATAAAGTCATTCACCAACAGTTTCAATGAACAGTGGTTCTGCTTGGAGGGTGGCACAGACATTAGCTGAGGGTAAGAATCTGGTTCATTAGCTGTGGTGATTTTGAAACTCATTCATCTCAGAGAGAGAGTAACCTATAAAGTCCTCTTCTTCAAACTTGATACAATAGATACAAACAGTAAGCAAGGTTAATTGTCTAAGTTTCTTTTGACTGTATAAATACTTTTGAAATATGTAAGCTGTTCTGAAAACCATAGTATAGTGTAAAAACATGAAATAAACAATACTACTAATAGAGAGGGTGAGATAGGAGAAGCATGATTTCAAGTCCATTATTTTGTACACAGCAAGACACTGTCATGTACAAACAAGCAGAAAGTGTATATGGAGTGTACAATATTGGACCTATTTCTCTAATCACCAAATTAGAGAGACCATTGGATAACAATCAACAAATTTCTAATTCCTTATATTATTGGATTTCAATCGATTAGGATATGTTGGTAATATTAATTTTCATATTAAGATATTAAGAAAAGGTAACTGTGACTTCCTGTTGTTTTTGTTGTAAGAGGTGGAATTAGGTTTGTGTGGGTTTGTTGAAAGATTACTTTCTTGCTTCTTCTAAGGTGTAGTTTTGCTCCTTATGTTGATGTTTTCCATCTATTATCCTTTGTAGGGCTGGATTTGTGGAAAGATATTGTGTAAATTTTGTTTTGTCATGGAACATCTTGTTTTCTCCATCTATGGTAATTGAGAGTTTTGCTGGGTATAGTAGCCTGGGCTGGTATTTGTGATCTTGTAGGATCTGTATGACATCTGCCCAGGATCTTCTAGCTTTCATAGTCTTTAGTGAAAAGTCTGGTGTAATTCTGATAGGCCTGCTTTTAAAATCTTTCTTTGTTTAGTGCATTTGATGTTTTTATTATTATATGAGGGGAGGAATTTCTTTTCTGGTCCAGTCTATTTGGAGTTCTGTAGGCTGCTTGTATGTTCATGGGCATCTCTTTCTTTAGGTTAGGGAAGTTTTCTTCTATAATTTTGTTGAAGATATTTACTGGCCCATTAGCTTGGGAGTCTTTACTCTCTTCCATACCTATTATCCTTAGGTTTGGTCTTCTCATTGTGTCCTGGATTTCCTGGATGTTCTTTCTGGGTTAGCAGCTTTTTGCTTTTTGCATTTTCTTTGACTGTTGTGTCAATGTTTTCTATGGTGTCTTCTGCCCCTGGGATTTTCTCTTCTATCTCTTATATTCTGTTGGTGATGCTTTGCATCCAGGACTCCTGATTTCTTCCCTAGGGTTTTTAACTCCAGGGTTGTCTCTCTTTCTGATTTCTTTATTGTTTCCATTTCCAATTTTATATTCTGGATGATTTTGCTCATTTCCTTCACCTGTTTGATTGTGTTTTCCTGTAGTTCTTTAAGGTATTTTTGTGTTTCCTCTTGAAGGGCTTCTAGTTGTTTACCTGTATTCTCCTGTATTTCTTTGAGGGAGTTATTTATGTCTTTCTTAAAGTCCTGTTTCATCATCATGAGAAGAAATTTCAGATCTGAATCTTGCTTTTCTGGTGTGATGGTTTGTCCAGGACTTGCTATGGTGTGAAAATTGGGTTCTAATTATGCCAAGTATCCTTGGTTTGTGTTGTTTATTTTCTTACATGTGCCCCCTGCTATCTGGTTATCTCTAGTGCTATCTGCCTTTGCTAAATCTGACTGGAGCCTGTCCTTCCTATGATCCTGGTTGTGTCAGGACTCCTCAGAGTCCAGCTGTCTCGGTGATCCTGTGATTCTGGGATCCTTTCATCCTGGGCTTGTTAGAATACCTGGGAGTATAGCTTCCTCTGGGTGTTGTGGGACTGGCTGCGGAGTGTTTGTGCCCAAGGTCTGCTCAGGGCACGGGCCCAGACAGACCGGAAACAACCTGACTATTTGGGACACTTTAATTATGGAAAAAAATAAAGTCACTTCCTAGTCAACCACTAACTTCATTAGTACTGAGAAAGGACTTGGCTAATTCCCTTTGCTCTTAAACAAATTATTAGATTCATTATTCTACCCATAGTATGTCTGGAAATAAGATACACTTAACAGATGTTAAAGGTAGCTGTTCTGGCCATCAGACGACTTCTTTACTCTTCAGTTTGCCATTTCTCAATACACTTGTACCCAGAGGAGGCTTTTTCTTTTCCCTTGATTCAATTTGACAATGATTTGAAATTCTTGATATATATATTTTTTTAACTTCAAAAAGCCTAAATTTCAAGGACAGATACAGATGTAGCCTTACCTCTACCAACAGACATTTTCTCAGTGGTAGTTTAGTAAAACCAACTTTGCTGAGAAATGAAACAGCCCATCACACGAAGCTCTTTCATTTCCATTCCCACAATGCATAGCCTGGGGCATGGTAAAAATTGTGAGGATCTGCAAGGACCAGAATGGCAGAATGATGACGTTACAGAAGCCAGACAGTCTCAGCAGTGTGCTGTAGGAATTCTGCAGATGCTCTGGCAAAATGTCGCCTTGCAATTTGAAACTCAGAAGCTAAAGTGGCTTTTTTTCTGGCTTAATAGGCTTTGGGGCAGGCTTATATGCATGGATTCACCCTGAGGTTTCCTTTAGATGTAAGGGCCCCTAATGAGACACAAACCTCATGACTCAAGTTGTGATATTTGCCTATGTTTATTCTTAGTAAGAATGTAGGAGGACGCTGTAAGAATCCAAGTGGATGAAATGGTCTTAAATTAACTAAATTACATGCAAGCCTGAAGAGACTCATCACACATTTGTTGGACTGGACAGAGCAGATACATTAGGGTAAATGATTTCTCAATAGATAATACAAGCTATAGCTCAAGTTCAACGTGGTAATAGTTAAACCAAAAGGAAGCAGGAATCTCCTTTGAATCAAAATATGAATGCATATGAGAAAAAATCACTACTATGTTAAAGGCATTACGGAGTTTGTATTGAAATTATATGATCAGAGAACTCAATACTTCTCCATATCAGAACATTACAGATCAATAGTTCCCAAGCTATGCTTCTGAGACCAAATGATCAATGATGGAAATAATTGGAATTGAAGAAAATCAATTTCTTACAAACATTTGTGTACTATAACTACTGACAAGTACTTGGCTTAAACTGAATGGGGGAAGGGCTATATTTAAGCAATGGTTTACATAAGACAGAATTGGCCACTTTCAGCTATTGGGTTTTAGCATATACATATACAGTACAACTATAGCCTCATATTAAATACTACCTCAGAACTTTCCAGAGAATTTTTCAAATGTTTTCTTACTCAATGTTACTAGAATTCTGTGAATGGCAAAGTTGGGCATTTTTTACCCCTGCATGCACAGGGGAAGCCCAAAGCTCAAGGTCTCAGCCAAGTCCTACCAGTGAGAGGTCGAGTTTAGATTCCAGCCAACTCATGCCCTTTACCTAAAGGAATGTGGGTTAGAACATGTGCTCTGAAGTCCTCTCAGACATTCATGCATGATTATGCATGATCCTCTTCATTTAGCTGCTTCCCAAGATCCAATCGTATTGCTAATTTTGTATTTGTTTGGAGACAGTATCTTGCTATGTGGTCCAGGCTTGCTACAAACTCATTTCCCTCTTACAGGTAAGGGCAGCTCTCTCAGCTAACATATTTTAAAAGGGATTTTATAGATTTAAAAAGTCAGTCTCCTTCCCTTTCAGAGGCATCATTTTTTTCCTTCTGTCTGTCTGTAAAAGACATCACTGGATTACGTGATCCTTCAATAACTTTGATTCAGAAAAGGAACTATAAAATTTGAGGCATTAATTTGGCTTGGGAGCCAGTAAAGAGGCATAGCCTCTAATATCTAACCCAGAAGAGATTGTCAAAATGACTTCCCGGAACTGGACTCCAAGATCAGAAATAAGAGCCATCCAGTTCTGAACTCTGGATGTGATGGCTGTCTGCCTATGGAGGCACTGTCACTTTAAAGATTGGCTTTCCTCAGGGTCAATTCCAAGTCTAGATAATAAAATTAACTCATTTACTAGCAACCTTGGTTTGTGTGGAGTCTGTTCTCTAAGGCGAGAGGCAAAAGATGAACTCTCTGATGGAGCTGCTGCGTCACAGGCCACTTATTTCCCAGGAAGCTCCAAAGCCTGGAAGGAAGCAGCTTATTAACAGACAAAGGCTTGCCATTTAAATGACAGTTTTCTACGGTACTCCCCTTCTCCCACTCACTCCTAATTTCAGAGACACTGGAAAGTATTGGTTATAAAATGTCACTGCTAATCTGCTTGATAAAGTCTATTTGGGGCTTCTGCTTCAGAGCATGTCATGGTAAACACAGTATTGACTTTTAAAAAGTCTCACTTGGAATCTACCTTAAAAGTGTGTGGGGGTACCAGTGAGGCTGGGAGTGGAGTTGGGAGTGAGGGAGAGGTGGGGAGGGAGGGCAAGCTATCAAGTTAGGTCGAGTCTCAAACTGCTATTCAGCCAAAGCTCAAGAGCAGAATGGACATTGAGCCATGTGAAAGGCATGATGCACAGCTGACAAATCCATGACTTCTGGCAAAGACTGATAATGTACATAGCCTAGAAACTTGAGATTTGGCAGGCAGGACAGCCTCATAGCCACACACCAAAATCAGACACAGTCCCCAAGGAAGCTTAGCTTCACATAGTGACCTTACATTTAAAGGTAAATCCCTACTAATCATGCAAGACTCTGTTGCTATGGTTAACTTTAATTGTCAACTTGACTGGATTTAGGCTCACTGTGGAAACAGACCACTGGATACGCCTTACAGGTGTTTCCAGAAAGGCTTACCTACAGAGGGAAGACTCACTGTGAATGTAGAATGCACTGTTTCATAGGCTGGGATCTTAAACTGAAGATGGAGAAAAGGTGAGCCAAGCATTCATCTCGCTTGGGTTCCTGGCTGCACACATAATGTGGCCGATCACCTCATCCTTCTGCGCCATGATGGACACATACTCAGGCATCGGGCATAACAAGCACTCACATCTTACCTTGTGTTTTCAGGTATTTGGACAGAGAGACAAGAAAAGAAGCTACTGGAGCCATGATAGGGAAATCATAGTTCAGGACCTATTTTTCCAATTCCAACTTGGTCAATAGGAAAATGTAGTAAAAGCTTTTATCTCAAGATGTAGAAATTGGCATCCACATATATCTTCCTTCCATGTTCAAATCCCATTAAGAGAAAAATCCAATATGCCATCCATTCACTAATGGTACTGAGGAAAGGGCCATGACTAAAGCATCTACCCAGTACAGAATGCACGTCGGGGGTTTCGGACAAAGAGCCAAGAGCAAAGCATGTATCCTTATACACACAGGGGAAGAGACAACAGCAAGGCGTGGCTGAGGTTTTAACATCACAATCTCAAGATAGATAATTATGGAAATGTAAGGATGTTCAAGGAGAGAAATGCAAGTGTGTACAAGGGACTTATGGGAAAATGACGTAACCATGCCTCCCTCTGTCCCGTCTTCTTTCCTCAAGAAGCAATAGAATTGGCTCAGATGCTAACAGGATCCTTTCCTAAACAGACGCAACCACCTCTGCTTTACAAAAGGCTCTCAGGACTCTCCAACTACCCGTGCCAGGAAGGAAGCAGCACTCTCTACAGCGAAGAGGAAGATTAACAGTAACCATTCTGGGTCAACAGGCACAATGTGGACTGCACAGGGTAAACCCAACATTGTGACCCTCAGACACCGATGATCTCTCAGTCCTGGCAAAGCTGGGTGGGTCCTGAAGCAATCAATTAGAAAGTTCAGTCTTTCTCTACAATATGGCATCAAATATTGCTCTCTGTGTGCTAGAAGAAAGGAAGGAAGGCTGGGAACACTGTGCTAAGCAGAAGTCCCACACCCATGCTTGGCATCTGCTCCCTTTGGCTCAAGAATGTTTAAGAGAAATGAGCTTAGCATTTGGTTATGAGGAAATAGCGTATAATTTTGTCATTCACAAAAATGTTATCTGTGCACGATCTCCCCCATTTTCCTTCCGGTACCCATCCGTTGAAGCAAATTTTCTCCCTGGGAAGTTGCACTTATCTTTGAAACCTGCACATTCTAGACAGTCTATTATGCTGCTTTTACTGAGCACATACCTGGGACTAAATCCCTCCTTATCATTCCTGTGGATGGGAGGGTACAGCTGACTCCTGCTTTAAGCTGTCAGCCCTGGGAAAAGATACCTGCCTAATGTCAGGCTAACCTGACATTACTACGTTTCCCAAGTCCAGATCTCCTCCTTTCTTGGAGGAAGGGAGATGAGGGGCTACCACAGTATACCTTCATCCTCATTTATGAACACAGCTTGCCACTCGAAAGTCTTAAGACATTTGAGAGAACCCAACAGGAAAGAGATCTTATACTTCAAGAGGAATGAACCAATCAGAATGATTTCCTCTCAGCACCTTTGACCTCTAACCTCTCCTACTCCTCCTCGGTTAACTGGGGCTCATTCTCTTGACACCTGCCCCTCTCTCCAGTTACCCAGAATTGTCTCTCTCTCATCAGAAAGGCACTTGAACAAGAAGCTGGATTTTATCTGTTTGTTATTTATACACATTTTATCATTGAAACAGGGCCAAGTTCAGATGCAACACTTTACCAATACATCTCTTAGTGTTATGAAAAGAATCAATTAAAAAAAAAACAGCCAAAATGCTTGAAAGTGACTCCCTTGGCAGGACAAGACTGCAGGTGGGTACAAGGGAGAACTTTTGTTTTTGTTGCTCATTTAGAACACTATATGCTGGGTGGTTTTTGGTGGTGGTGGTGGTGGGTGTTATATGTATAACAATATGAAAAACAGAATACAAAGAAAGTATACATTGTGTTAAAATAACCACTGTTTGCTAAGCTGAGAATTCTTCGCTAATATAATAACCCACAATACATATCTCCAAGGAAACCACAAATTTTACCCAAACAGCCCAAATCAGTTCTATTTTGGCTCGGCTCTTTGTATTTTATATCAAACCTCTCAATCTGGTTGACAGTAGACAAGCTCTGGGCTTGGATTCTGGGGCCAGCCTATGTCTCCACAGCTCTAGGCTTGGATTCTGGGGCCAGCCTATGTCTCCACAGCTCTGGGCTTGGATTCTGGGGCCAGCCTATGTCTCCATCTTGTGCTGCAGCTCTCCAGTGTGATTCTTGCCTTCCATGAGTGAACCAGCCATTCCCTGGCCATCAAATGAGGAGAAGCAAGGTTTCCAAGAACACTTCATGGAAAAGCAGTGGATTACAATTCTGGCACGTTGAGTATATAATTTTAAAAAAGCAGCAGCTTGTTTATTTGTATATGTGTATATGTGTGTGTTTCTAGATGTCCAAATGATTCACTTCTCTGAAGTATATAATATTCCGTATGCTTTCTATAATCATTAATTAAGCACCAACCACATGTTCTACCTTCTTCACATAACTTTAAAGGTCATGTGCTTCTTTCTTTTCCCACCTCCTCACCCCTGCTTCTATGAGGGTGCTCTCTCACCCACCTACCCACTCCAACCCTAGCATCCCCCTACACTAGGGCATTGAGCCTCCATAGGACCAAGGGCCTCCCCTCCCATTGATGTCAGATAAGGCCATCCTCTGTTACATATGCAACTGGAGCCATGGGTCCCTCCATGTGTATTCTTGGTGGTTTAGTCCCTGGGAGCTCAGTGGGGTCTGGTTGGTTGATGTTGCTGTTCTTCCTATGGGTTGCAAACCCTTCAGCTCCTTCAGTCCTTCCCCTAACTCCTCCATTGGGATTTCTGTGCTCAGGCTGATGGTTGGCTGCAAGCCTCTACTTTTCTGCCTATGTGAACTTTAAGATTAATCATGCTGATATCTCATAAGAAATCAATTGGTTTTAAAATCCCTTATGTTCTTTTGCTTTCAGATCTCAGGCACCCAGGGTAGGATATTTTTAGGGGCTAAAGATATTGAACAAAAACAATCAAACCAAACCAGACAAACAAATAAAACCACCACAACCAACAACAACAAAAACCTAAAAAACAAAAACGGTAATTGCTGGGGGCATTTTAAGATGTCTAGTCCCAAGAAGAGCAACTGAAAAAAGCCAATTGGAAAATTAAAATTTTTCTATATACAATCTGTGTACACGTAGATGTACACCACACACACACACACACACACACACACACACACACAGAGTTAGCAAAACAAAACAGTCTATAGATACCAATCAGTAATGATATAAAATGTATCAGTATTAGTCTCATAATCGCCATATTTCTATGTGTTACTATCTTGACTCTCTTCTATAATAGAAACAGGGGAGCTCTGACATATCAGCTCCTATATCTTAATTATCTTCAGGCCTTAAAAATTAAAGAAATTGTCTTTAATTTATATGTCAATTGGAAAACTCCTAGAGGTGTTCTGGCTAGTAACTTCAGTGACAAGAAAAAGCAAGAATCCAAAACCAGAAGAAAACAAAAGAGGTGCCTTGCATAAAGTGCAAGTTACTCTGAGCGTCCTGCAGGCACAGGCAGGCCAAATATCAGGCTCTACTGCTATGGCAGGGGTCTAGGTAAGTTCACTGGTGAGAGTAACAAAGGCAATTGGTTTTTCCTATAGCTATTCTATGTCACCCCAAATCCAACATCACAATAGTGGAGTAATGTCTTTACAGGAGAGAATGTAGAAGCAAGCCATGTACCAGTGACTGCAGAAGAAGCAGGAGGTTGTAGATGTCTTAAAAATGGCAAAAAGAAAATAACACAGTGTTTCTACCCCTTTCTCTCCTTGGCATGGGTGTTTGCTTTCCATCTGACCATGGTCTTCTTCACCCATGTGTTTGTTTAAACTCTTCAGCCTCCTAAGTGTTTGATTTGTGACCAATGTCCTGAAAAGTGTATTCTGGTTGTCTTGAGAGTTGTAGCAAAGTGAATCAGCTGAACAGAACCTCACGTTACTATGCTGGTCAAATGACAGGCTGGAAAGCAAAGGCCTCATTGACTACGATAACTGACCTCAAACTTAGGGCTTTACTACACAAATTATTTAGTTTGCTGAACCCAGAATTCACTATGTGGGCCATCTAGCAATAAAGAGAAAATCAGAAGTTTTTCAAAGTGTCTATGAGTGTAGTTTGCTCTATCTCATTAAGAGGCTGTAGGGGAAGCAGTAGATATTGCTTGAAGTGAAAAGGTTGAAGTTGCAGGAAATAAGGTTCTTAAAATTCCCTTCATGTCCCTATCTGGGACCTAGTCATGCGGTATCAAGCAAAAACTGATGAACATGAACTCTCACAAATTTCAAATGGTTGTTGGTATACGAGACAAAAACCTATTGCAACCCAAATAGCAATAAAAGGTCAAGAAGCCATATACAGGATCTATGTTGAGAATTTAGGTGATATTGGCCAAATAATATGTGCAGACAGACTAAACATGAAATAATCTCAAATAAAACAAGCTAGCATTCTGAAATTATGTCCAAATCAGAATAGAATACCACACAGGCCATCTACTATTCAGTTTTTGTCAACACAAACACCTAAAGAGCATAACCTTAATCTAACCAGCTTCAAGCTTAAGAGAAGTTTTTCATCAGAGCTCTTTAAGAGCATTCTGGCTACTGAAAAGTTAGAGAGAATCCTAACACAATTCCTGCATAATTCCTGGAATTGGAATTCTGACCCAGCAGTACAAAATCCAAGTCACTGTTAATGTGATGCTGCAGAAGACCACAGTATTGTTGAGGTCAATGTGGCTTTGAGAAAAACAGTATTTGCAATCTAGACTGCAGGAGTATCTAGAAGATATAAACATGCAAGTCACCTGAACTACTTTTTAAATCCGTGTTTCCACAGGCTTTGCTTTAAAAACTCCAACTAATAAAAATGCTCCTTTGTTAATCACAGTTTAATGCCATGAATCTGAAGACTTAATTAAAATATTTTTAAGCCTATAATCTTTACAGGTTATGTACATATGAATGTAACAGTCCCTGAGGATGTTTCACAGAAGAAAATTCTGAGAGAGAGAGAGAGAGAGAGAGAGAGAGAGAGAGAGAGAGAGAGAGAGAGAGATTAAAATAGTGAAATTAAATAAATATGCTAGAAAGTCTGAACTATGTGACCATTTATAAGCATCATTTACTAGACATACAATGAAACATAATGTTAAAAAAATCAAAATCAGTAGGCAAAATAATTATTTTTGTGATGATAGAGAGAGAGAGAGAGAGAGAGAGGAGGAAATTATGGGTTAGTCAAGTTGAAGATGCATGAAAGAGCCCAATGGAAACCTATTTTCTAAGTTTATTCAAAAACCATAGTCAACAAATGTTTGAATGGAGGCAGATAGTGTAAGTAAGTAAAAATCCCATACCAAATATGGTATGCCTCCCAATTAGTTGTTGTTAGAAAAGCCTTAGAGTTCCCCCCAAACATTAGCCAATGCATTTGACAACCCACTGAAACTACAGAGAGAGAGAGAGCCTCTAATGCTGAAGATATCACACTGAGAGATCAAACTGGACCTGACGTGAGAGTTTCTTCCCTGCTTTCAAAGCTCCACAGGATGGTGGACAAGCTTCTGAGGGGAGGAAATCATCAAGTGTTCTACCCACCACAACTTACAATAATGATCTGCAGAGCTGGATTATGTACATCAGTGCAATAGTGGTATGACCCTTATGGATGCCAACAACTGCTTTCTGAGGGAAACTGAAGCCTGTTCAGAGTCATATAAATCTAATCAAGAGCTTGTGGCTTGGGTAGTTACCAACTCTGAGAACAGAGGGAGTGGATTAGTACTATTTTGGTAAACAGACAAAGTGTCAATTCATCTTCTAAATAATTATATCGATGCCCATAGATCAGTGCTGTTTTCATAGTAGACCAAAGGCTAATAGAGACTTAACAGTAGTCAGGTTGCAGAAAATAAGTGACTGTGAATTGCCCAGTCAAAGCTCAGAGAACACTGAGGAAGGAGGGCACAGAAAGAACATCAGGGTCAGAGGTTGGGAAGCTGTGTTGCAAGACAGTTTCTTCCAGATGTGACAGAGCCATTATGCTCATGAGCTCACTACAACGGTGATCATCTGCTCAAGTGCAAGACTACAGATGATGGGACCTGTCACCCTTTCATCCTGAATTGGCAAGGCTCTACCACTTGCCAAGGGACTCTGGGAAGTCAAAAATTTCTGGGGAACAGGGTATCATTCTCTTCAGTCAGTAGTATAGCCATTGGTGTTTCCATGTCCCAGTAAATAATCTCCCATACATGCCCATGCAAACTCCTGTAACTAATCTCAGTGCCTACACATATGAAGAGGCTGGCTAAGAAGAAGGACTTCAGTTTGGGGAGGAGAGACTAAGAAAAGATAATGGAAGATGAATTATGAAGTTGTCAAGACCAAAAAAACATTTCAAGGAGGCCAGGTGTGGTGGCACATGCCTGCAGGTAGATCTCTGGGTGTTCAAGGCCAACTTGGTCTACACAATGAATTCCAAAACAGTGCAATAGTGGTATGGCCATTATGGATGCCAACAACTGCTTTCTGAGGGAAACTAAAGCCAGTTCAGACCCTGTCTCAAAACAACAAACAACAACAAAAATTTTTTTTAGAGTATTAGTTCACTAAGATTCTAAAACATCTAAATTCTAAGATTTCCAAAGTTTATTTTCTATAAAAAAAAAACCAGATTATAAAGTAAAGACTTCGGTTGAGTTATTATTAGAAGTCTTCATTATGGGTCTTCTGATATCTGCACATTGAATTTATGGACAATTAACTAGGTAAGGTGGTACATGCCTGTAACCCAGGACTCAGGAGACAGACATAGGAGGATCACCACAAGTTCAAGGTCAGCCTAGTCAATATAGCAAGTTTTAGGCTAGCCAGGGCTGTATAACAATAACTTCTCTTAAAATATACTAGTTTTATACGGCATTCTACTAATATTGTGTGTGCTCTTGAATTCTTCCTTTGAAGTCCACGTCACTGAGTCTCTGAGATGGTCACAGATCACTGTCAACATGATTCAAGTTGCCACACGTGACTACATGGCCAAATGCTGGGGCTACAGTGCTGACTTCTTGACTGTGCTGTGCATTGAATGAGACAGTACATGGAGTCAGCATCTCTGAACACACTCTCCTCCCTAATTCCCTGCCTCCTGTAGTCTTCAAACCTAGGGCACAAGGTTTGAAAACCAAAGGGGAGGAATTCTTGGGGCAATCAGAGCTCTGTTACAGCAGGACATGACTTCTGAACTGGAAAACACAAAGACCTCAGAAAACCAGTCAAGGCCAATATCCTAGTTAGGGTTCCTGTTGCTGTGACTAAACATTGTAAGCAAAAGCAAGTTGGGGAGGAGAGCATTTATTTGGCTCACACTTCCACATCCCTGTTTATTACCTAAAGAAGTCGGGACAGGAACTCTAACAGGGCAGGGACCTGGAGGCAGGAGCTGATGCAGAGGCCTTATCTCAAAAATAGTTAAAAAAGAAAAATTCAGAAAAGAAGGAAGGAAGGAAGGAAGAAGGAAGGAATAAAGAAAGGAAGAAAAGGAAGGAGGGAGGGAGGGAGGGAAGAAGGAAGAGGAAGAGGAGGAGGAGGAGATATGCCCAGTGTCCAGGAGGGTGAAGAGTCAGTGACCCTAGAGACAGCTTCCATTCAGCCCCCAATACTCAGCACTATCCCTCTGGATCTCAGAATTCTGGTTTGAACACCTTTTATTATTTTCTTCTTTGAAGGGAGCATACAAGAAAAGCAGTCCCAGATGATCTCATATTTGCAGCAAGAGCTAGAACTCTGTTTTCTGGGCAGCTGATTTTTCTCCCTGCCATCTCAAAGTGCCTTACATCTTGTCACACTGGTGATAGTAATGTTGGTAAAAGCACGTGTTGCGTCACTGGCCGAGTGCTATTTGGACATGAATGTGTGAGATGAAACTATCATGGACAATCTCCACCTTTGAATGCTGATTCAATTGGTGAGCAGCACTCCAATTGCTTATCTTGTGGATTTATAAGGTTAGCCTGGTAACATGACACCCCCAGAATGCATGCCAGAGGACCCTCTACCTGAAATACTGGGAGACTGGTTAGAATGTCACACAGCCCCTTCTACCTGAAATACTGGGAGACTGGTTAGAATGTCACACAGAATGCTTTCATGTGGATTTGTGCCTTGCCTTGCTCTCCCTGTTGTCTGCTGGCTTTGGAGCGGATTGTCTTCAGCCACTCCAGGTCTCAGACATCCAGCCCAAATTTGCTCTCTGAGTCAAAGCAGCACTGTCAGCCAAGTCTACAGGCCGTGGGGCCTAAGCATGCCTTGAAGGCCTTAGCTTTCCTGAAGCCCATGCCATCCTAAAGGAACTGAGGCATACAGATTCACCAGGAGGGTTTAGCAGTTCTGTCTTTACAAATTGCATGTTAATCAGGTTAACTTCTGTTGCAAACTTGGAATCCAAGGCTGTGTGGCCACTTCATGTTAGTGTTGAAATGTAGCACGGTAAGGGAGCCAAAGAAACAGAAAGGTCAAGTGACTTCTAACCATGACACATAGCTAATTGGAACATCAGGAAGAAGACCGGGAAGCAATTTTCTCTGGATCTAACCCACTGCTCTGACCACTAACAAACAACCCATCTTTAAGATCTAGTTCCCTACTTTATATATTAATTGTAAATGGAAATTGATAGTATTTTGCAACATTTATTTGAAAGATTAATAGAAGTAGCTGTTTAAACTGTAAATGGATATGTTCTAGACTCATTCATTGGCCCATGCCTTTCTCCCAGTAGGAAGCAGACACAAATACTGATTCAAAGATATCTGAACAAAGGCACGTGTGACCACATCCTTTGTGATACGCAAGTCAACTTAGACGTCACTTAAGACAGCGTTTAAAAAGAACTATGCAGATCCATGCTCACTCAGATCTCCAACCTGGAGACTGAATTAAAAACTGAAGGCACAAAAAAAGAATTCTACTATAATTCCACTTATATAGAAGAGGCAAATACAAACACATACGCACAAATCCACAGAAAATGCCTGCAAGGGTATTTGGAAAACCTTAAGACTTTAAAATAGTTCACCGGGTACTGGCTGAGATAAGAAGTCAAGTTCATCCACGTAATACGCACATGCAAGGAGAGTACTGACTTCCGCAGATTGTCCTCCCCGCCTCCATGTCAATGCCATGGTAGTCAGGTCTCTTTTGCACACACATACTTGTACACAACAAGTAAATAGATGTGAACACAACAGCAGATTTCACAGTGGTCATCTCTACTATACTAAAAATGGCATGACAGAGGCATAGTTGTACATCCTTTGACACTGTTGCCTACCGAAGGAATTGTCAGCCCACAAGAAGAACGACTAAGCAAATTCAGAACATTCCCAGCCCTCAATACAAACAATTCATAAATTTTTCCCCCAAAATAAAAAATGGTAATGAATCAAATGTGTTCTGTATTCACACACAGACCTGACTTAGTTGGGGCAAATCCAAGCACACCTTAAGGAATCCACTCAAACGTTTCTAGACAAGCTTGATACTGAAAATGGACCTTGGCGGTGTCCACATGGCCAAGAAGCATGAGAAGGGTGGAGACCACACCAGCATAACGTTTTTAGCAGTTATTGTTCAAATGGTTTCTGATCTTTCAGATTCTATGTTTTTAGCACCTTAATATCATTTTTCAATATTTTGGAAAGAGTATGTTAACTCAAAAATATTCAGGGGGCAAGCAAGATACCTCAGTGGAAAAAGTACTTGGTGAGCAACCCTGGGGCCTTATGTTCAGTTCCTGAGCCACATGAAAGGAGAAGAGAGATAACTCCACAAGTTGTCCCCTGCCCTCTTGTAATGCAGTAGCATGTGCCAAGCCCCCCAGTGCATGATAAAGATAAATAAAATATTTTTTCCATTTGAAGCAAAATATTAAATCGTAGAAACTCTCTAACTCTCTTTAGTTCTAATTAATATGATTTTAAAAGAAAATGGCAAAATTAGCATTTAAATTGTGTATTTGCACCTTTATAATTCAAGCAATCAAATTACTTGAGCAGGGAGGATTTGGAGGACACCTTGAGTGCTGGAATCTGTCTGGGAACGTGTGAAAAGGATGAGCGCCATATAAATTGATTTTGGCAGCAGCAGCAAGAAGGATCGTTATGATTTTTGATGGTTTGTTGTCATTTTAAAATCTCAACTCATACAGACCCTTAGTAATTCATACCATTTAAAAGACC
Source organism: Montemys delectorum (assembly GCA_019843815.1). Taxonomy (NCBI): domain Eukaryota; kingdom Metazoa; phylum Chordata; class Mammalia; order Rodentia; family Muridae; genus Montemys; species Montemys delectorum. The sequence continues at coordinate 17,796 of JADRCD010203518.1, forward strand.
ATGGCAGTTTTGAAATTTATAGAAAACCATGAGACAAAAGCCAGAACATGTGAAGATTTGGCTGTGAGGAGATTTCAGTATTCCACTCCTGGGGGAAAGACACTGGGCTCTAGTTCCCTCCTTTTTCTTGTTTTCTTTTACCAGCTACTCAAGTCTGGGCCCGAGTCTCCAGGGTTTTGTGCATGGTGGGTAGAAGGCCTGGGCCTATTCTGGGTCTGTTCAGGGCCTGGCATGGTCTTTTGCTCTCCAGGTCCATTGTCTTGATAGGTACAGACCAGGCACCCTTTTAATCTTTTCTTTGCAGATTGGTTTTAAGCTCCTACACACCTCTTAAATACATTAGTGATAAAAGTAGAGGGGGAAAGATGGTACCTTGGTAGCCAAAAGAAGGGCCACAAGTGTCTCTCTCTAGAATTCAGTGTCCCCTCTATCCTGCAGGGCTGTAGTCCTATCCATGGTTCATGGTTCATGGTCATATTTCTACTGGCAACAGATTTCTGGAGAGTACTCCAAATTTGAGGGAATTCATGTCATACTCAAGAAATGAATGTGGCAGTCATGAAATCCACATGTTGGATGCAGGAGAATGTGACTATCATTTTTATTATAAAACTGGCCAGAAAAAGTCAGACTCCAGGGGACATCTCCTTCTCTGCAAGAGGAGGAGCCTGAAGAGTGACTGGGTGGCCTTCAAAGTATGGCTTAGCAAATTCTTCAAACTTAGCTCAAAAGGACACGGTAGAGTGTAAAGGC
>JADRCD010203521.1:4980-29854 GCA_019843815.1 Montemys delectorum
TCTCTCTCTCTCTCTCTCTCTCTCTCTCTCTCTCTCTCTCTCTCTCTTTAACGGTTTTTAGAGACAGGGTTTCTCTGTGTAGCTCTGGCTGTTCTGGAACTCACTCTGTAGACCAGTCTGGCCTCGAACTCAGAAATCTGCCTGCCTCTGCCTCCCAAGTGCTGGGATTAAAGGCGTGCACCACCACTGCCTTGGCTAGCTTCTCTCTATTTATGGAAGGTGGCTAACGGCACCAGAAACAACTTAAGGAAATGCCCAATAATGGATTATTTCTAAATCATTGCATCAAATAATTAAGTCCTGCTGGGTGCTCACTCGATTATTTATAGACCCCGCAGTACACCAAAATCAGCCCAAGTAATAAATCACCCGGAATGAAGGTTCTTGATGAGAAAGTTTTCCTTTGACCACATTTGCAAAGTCCAGACTGCTTCTGATGTATTTTTTGGGTCATTGATAGATAAATCTGGTTACAGATGGCTGAAGCCTGGCAAGGTGGAAGCCGCTATATGGTGGGCAGCCTGCATGGAAATCACATGGCAAGTCCATTTGCCAACAGCGAAGGTGGACCTGTCAAGCCAGCCACATAGACAGTTTCAGACCTCCTGCCTGCCATCTGGGTTGTCCACCTGGCTGGAATTTCAGGGTCCTTTTACCAGTGTGAAAGTAAGAATGGCTTGCCTGCCTTCAAGGGCTGCTCGGTTTGGGGACTTGGAGGGAGTATGTCCTTGAAGAACCTCATCGAGCAACAAGAGCAAAGCTAGGAGAACTCTTTGCAGAATTGGAGATATTTTCTAACCTCCTTGTCACTGTCTTCTTTCCTTCTCCTCTTCATTGATTGATTTTAGAGGCTGGGATTGAACCCCCTAACACCTCTAAATGCCTCCTGCCTCTAAGCTGCATTCCCAGCACCTATGTTTCTATTAAGGCCGGGGGCTGGGGGGTGAAGTGTAAGATTTTCCTAACAAGTGTGTGTCCAAACTGTCATGTTTGATAAACTCCAGTGCTTTTCTCTGTGGGGTTTTGTTTGAAAAAGTTTTTGCTGTCTAGTGCTGCTTTGAGGCTCAGAGCGGGAGGAAGTTGTTCAGATTCTGAAATAATATAAAGTTGTGTTTCATGCAGTCCTGACTATTTACTTGCTTCCAGGAAGCTATGGGGCTTCCACGGAGGCTGGAATGTAGTTGGTACTTGTAACTTTGCAGTCCTGTTCCATGAGAACAGATTCACTCCAAGTCCCCAAACCTAGCTGTCCTGAAGGCACACAGCCATTCTTCTCATACGGGTAAAGAAAGGACCCTGAGATTCCAGCCAGGTGGGCGATCCAGATGGCTGGGTGATCAGGCTTAGATGGTCTGAAGTGATCTACAGAGCCGGCTTGACAGGTCCACCTTCACTGTTGGCAAACGGGCTACACACAGGCTGCCCCTACAACACAGTGTTGTTGGCTGCATCTATTTGTTTTTAAATTCAACTTTTCCTTACTTCAGAAGTTAGGTTTGGTAAACCCAGAAAATGTTGAAACAAAAATGAAAAGCAAATTTTATGTTTACTGTCCAAAAGTTTTCTTTCTTTTGACATTTCATTGTTTCCCATTGCTAATACATCTCATTTTTTTTTTTATCTTTTTCTAGACCACTCTTAAAGGCTCCCTTGCACGCATGCATTTGTGTTTATATCATATGTGCAGGCGCACACACATGTTTCAGTGAGGCCATGTTTCTATGAGGCTGTCAGCTGGATGATCTCATAGAGCACCCAGGCTTGGTTTTCCACACTCACATGGTGGTTCAAACCATCCATTACTCAAGTTCCAGGGGATCTTATGCCCACTTCTGACCTGCATAGGCACATACTTGGTACACATACATACATGTAGGCAAAAACAGTCATATACATGAGATAAAGCGAATAAATCTTAACACAGTGAGGTTATGTTACTTTATATCTGCTGAATGTAGATGTATTGAGAACGTCTTTCCAGTCAGAGTAGTATCCTGCAGCCTCCCTTTGCTATCTCTTCGTGCAGATCTTTCATAATCCCTTTAGGCCCACATCGCATACAATTTTGAGACCTTAAGGAGTGAGACGGTTCTAACATGATGTGACAGAGTTTTAGAAGAAACCTGTCAGGAGTTTATAATCATCTATTTAGTCTTGAATGTGTGACCTTGCCTAAGTGCCTGGAAGTTACGAAGTTGCCATCTGTCACTGTATCTGGTACTTCCACACACTGTCATTCCTCAGGACCATTCAGAGTTAAGAACAGCTCTCAGGTTGTCTTAGTATAGTAGTTCACCTGTGTAAAGACAGTTACCGGCCTTTGACATTAATCTGTAGACTTTGTACATTTATTTGAAATTGTGTAGGACTTGAATTTTTTATCACCTCTTAGACTATTGTTCTGTTGTGACACTTTTTTCAACAGTTGTTTTATGTTGTGTGTGTACACTCACACGTCCATCCATGACACAGTATGAATACAAAGTTAGTCAGGAGTCCATCCATGCCACAGTGTGAATGGAAAAGTCGGAGGACAGTTTAAGGGAGTCAGCTCTCTCCTTCCACCATGTAGGTCCTAGGGATTGAGCTCCAGTTGCCAGGCCTAGGGGCAAGTGCCTTCCCCCACGGAGCTATCTCTCTGGGCCCTTGAAGTGTATGACATTACATCTCTTTATAGAAATAGAATCTCTCGGTACTAGAAGGGTTATAGATGGTGAAATAGGAGGGAAACAGACGTGGAATCCGGCTGTTAGCATAGAACTTGAATCTCTTTTACTCTGGAAAAAAAAAAAGACAGCAGTCAATACCTGTAAACATCTTTCTCTTCTCCGATGTTATCGCCATTACTTTGCTTCATGTCTCTCTCTCATAAGACAACCCATCCTGTGGGGTGTGCCTTTAATTGGAGTATCTCTTTGAATGCCAGACATCTTAAGAGAATTCAGTCACCTGCTTCGGTCCTTGGGCCCTTTGTTGCCTATGTTGCTCGCAAGGTTAGCATTTTTTTTTTTAATTAAATGGTAGAAAAGCAAAAGAATGGGTTCAGTGTGTAACTGTAAACATTGATGAAGTTGCCCCCTGACTTTTCCAGACAACAGCACGAGTAGTCGTTTTATATTATAGACCTTCTGCTGTGTGGAAATTTCCTTTGCATTTGAGCCAGGTGTGTTTTTACATCACATTAGCCCCATTCATTTATAAATGTATGCAGGGTCGCCTCTAATTCAGCAGGAATTTAAATTAATCCAAGAATAGGTACTTAATTTTTTTTTCTGTGGGCATTATGTCAATATCCTCTGAATTATGTGGCAAAATGGATTACCTCCTTTACAGAGTAGAAAAATAACATTTCAACCTGTGTCTGCTCACCTTGGCAGCCTGTTTAGCTGCTTTGTGATGGGCGTTCAGGCCCCCTGCTCACATCTGGGATGCTCAGAGCCCTGAGGATCTTATAAATCGAGTTTAACGAGTCTGGTTAAAGAAGGCTTTCACCAAGTAGAGATATTATTTTGGGATTCCTTCTTGAAACCAGGAGGTTTTGTTTTCTTTTTTGATTTTTCGAGACAGGGTTTCTCTTTATAGCCCTGGCTGTCCTGGAACTCACTCTGTAGACCAGGCTGGGCCTCAAACTCAGAAATCCGCCTGCCTCTGCCTCCCAAGTGCTGGGATTAAAGGCATGTGCCACCACTGCCCGGCTGGAGGTTTTGTTTTTGTTTTGTTGTTGTTGTTGTGGTTGTTAGATTGTATATGTTGCAGCATGCGTGTGTGTTTCCATGTTCCTGTGTATGTGCACATGAACATGCTGCTGTGCACGTGTCTATAGAGGCCAGAGGTCGATAGTTTATGTCTTTTTTCCATCTCACTCTGCTTGATGTATTAAAACAATGGTTCTCAACCTGTGGGTTGCAACCTCTTTGGGCAGAGGGTACCATATCAGATATCCTGCATATCAGATATTTACGTTACGATTCATAATGGTAGCAGAATTACAGTTAGGGAGTAGCAATGAAATAATTTCATGATTGGAGGGTCACCACAACATGAAGAACTGTATTAAAGGCTCACAGCATTAGGAAGGTTGAGAACCATTGTATTAAAGCAAGATTTCTCACTTGAATCTTGAGCTTTCTGATTCAGCTGGCTCTGGGATGCTGTGTCTTGGCTTCTAAGCACTGAGATTATAGGTGGGCCACCATCCACCCACCTTATGTTTGTATAATAGGTGTTGGGGATCCTAACTCTGGTCACACGTTCCTTACTTTTGTATGGCAAGCACTACCGCTGTGCCATCTCCCCAGCCCCTAGGGACTCTTTCTGATGGTGTTTTAGAACAGGGATTTGGAAAACTATATAGGTAGCTGCTGAGTTTGAGCAGCCAACAAATTAAGAAAAAAAAATTTTAAGTAGTTATGAAGGTCAGAGATTGGGGCTGGAGAAATGGCTCAGCAGTTAAGAGCACTGGCTGCTCTTCTAGAGGCCCTGAGTTCAATTCCCAGCAACCACATGGTGGCTCACAACCACCCGTAATGAGATCAGACGTCCTCTTCTGGTGTTCATGAAGACAGGGCACTGATGTACATAAAATAAATAGATAAGTCTTTTTAAAAAAATTAAAGATAAGAGATTTTTGAGATACAAGATTAAACTCATGATCTAGTTGGGGATAGCATCACATTAAAGTGACATTTTGTGGTTAAAATATTTAGTTGAAGTTTTTAATCTTTTTGTTTATTGGACAAATTTCTGTTTTAAAATGCCTATTTTAGGTTTGATGGTATGTGTAGATCAGTTTGTAAAGTTTACTTAACAGGCAAAGAGGTGCCTTGGGTCTCATCCCCGACAGAAGTGAGCTTGGTAGGGGACTTGTGTAATTTCAGCACTCTGATTTTGGAGACAGGAGGATTCAAAGTTCAAGGTCATTCTTGGGTTCTTAGGTAGTTTGAAGTCAGCCCAGGCTACATGAATCACTGGCCAAAATATCCATTTGCCACTTTTAGATATCCGTAAGAAGGGATGCAATGCCATATATTTCCACAATGTCCATAGTGGGGATTTTGGTGACACATGCCTATAATATATCTTTTAGGTTTTTTTTTTTTTTTAAGTCAACTACAGTTAGTTTATACTCTTGTTTGAGCTGAAAAACATTCCCTCTCATTATAACAATATTGTGGCAGAAATGTAGCCTCTATCCAGACCCAACCAGGATGGTGACGAATTGTGAATGCCCACTGTGTCACCATTCTGCACCAGCAAACCCAGAGTTATAAAAACAGAAATTCATCCTTCCAACCACTCTCCACTTGGTCTTTTATTATTTGGAGACCCGAGTCTGTGCTCCCTCTCCTGCTGATTATAGAGTACAGGCAAATTGTATTCAGCATGGGAGCTGGTTAAGGTGGGCAGGGCCAGGGAAAACCTCTACTCAGAACTACTCGCCTGCAGGAGAGGAATGGAAGGCGAGTCCCGCAGCTTCTGTGGCCTGGAGCCTCCCAGGGTTTGCTGCCAGCTCTTATTCTGTGTACTGTGATCTTAAAATTCATTTTGTTCTTGCTTTCCACATGGACCCGATGGTGGTAAGAAGGATATTTTTCAAAATCACCAATCTGCCGGGTAAATCGGTATTTCGGATTTTAATTGCATGAGCAACAACATTCTCACAGTTATTGCCTACAAGCCAGTCAGTGATGTTGTGGACACCGGGGTGCCTTATATCTATGGTGGTTTTTCAAATGGAAAGGGCTATTTAAAAAAAAAAATCTGCCCAGGAAACATGTAACTTAGACATTTCTTAGGCTTATCAAAAATCCCAACTTGGGAGGAATTAGGGAACATGTCATTTGATATCCTACTTACTTCAGGACGTCTAAGAAACCACAGCTCTGACTTAACCTGGGGAATTGCAGTTATGTATCTTTAGTGGTGAAATGCATATTTAATGCCATACTCGCTGCATTGAGCCACTTATAAAATGCAGATAAGCTCAGGTTTTCATTTTGGGGATCAGTTCTACCTAGCTCATTCTTTATGCATTAAACATAAACTAGTTTCCTAGTACAGTCGGCCATGGGCAGCTGACGCTGGGGCCAGTATGACTTAGCCTTTTCAGAATGAGATATCACACTACCAGGGTTGAGGACAGGGCTGGGACCCCGATTAAGTAAGAACCAAACTGTAGGAGGCAGGCCCTCGCAGGTGGCCGCATGTACCTTAAGAGTTGTTCATCCTGAACCATCACCCATGGGCTGCTTCCCTGGCACTCTTCTAGTTCTGGTTTTTATCAGGGTTTTTTTTTTTTAGTTATTTTCTTTATTTACATTTCAAATGAAATTCCCTTTCCTGGTTTCCCTCTGAAAAAAACAAAACAAAACAAAACAAAAAAACAAATTCCCTTCCCCCTCCCCCAGCTCACCAACCCACCCTCTCTTGCTTCTTGGCCCTGGCATTTCCCTACACTGGGTCATAGAAACTTTACAGGACCAAGGGCCTCTCCTCCCATTGATGACCGACTAGGCCATCCTCTGCTACATATACAACTGGAGCCATGAGTCCAACCATGTGTTCTCTTTGGTTGCTTTAAGGTGCTTTGTTTTAAAAGAATAAAACAACAACAAAGACCAAGCACTGGCTGGCTCAGATCCTTAGCTTTTAGAAGCTGGGGGTTGGGGCAGGAATCTTCATTTAGCTTCTCTTATATCTAAGGTTTAGGACAGTCTGAGGCTCAACAGGACAGAAGCCATTCAGCTAGCCTCAGGTTATGTCCTACCTGGGATAGAAGCTTAAAAAAAAAAAAAAAAAAAAAAAAAAAACACCTAATTAGCCAACACACAGGAGCAAGTAGGCCAGCCAGACCACATCATCTCTGGTTTCGGCTGGCCATTATGTAACGGCTCCCAGGTGTCATGCTCAAAGGCTTGGATCTTAGAGAACACTTGTCACGAAAGCAAAGTGTAATTGATGGCCCAAGTTTGAGCTGTTCCAATTTTTTTAATTAAAAATGTTTTATATGTTCATTTTTGGCTCCACGTTCACCGTATGATAAGAAAAAAAAAAGGTTAGAAGAATAAAGTAGATACCATCTATATCAGAAGTCAGCCTTATTAATTGCCCTACAAGACAGTGGCTCTCGCTCTCCCTAATGCTGCAACCCTTTAGTACAGTTCCTCATGTTATAGTGACCCCCAACTATAAGATTATTTCGAGGCTACTTTATAACTGTAATGAATCGCAGTGCAGATTTCTGATATGTAGGATATCATACATGTAACCCCCCCAAAGAGGTCGTGACCCACAGGTTGAGAACTACTACCATAAGGTATCCTTTTAGCATTTAGGAATTATTTTCTATTGTGTCAACCCTAGAAAACCCCATCTTAGGACATGATGGACCTACGCACGCTGAGTACAAAGAATGTAAGCAGATCCAGCTGATGAACTTGAGGTGTTTGAATCCTGCCATCTCTGCTGCTTCTATGTAGACTCCCCTATTCATTTGTTTTGTTTTTGTTTGTTTGAGACAGAGTTTCTCTGGCTGTCCTAGAACTCAGTCTGTTCCAGGCTGGGCCTGGAACTCAAGAGATCTGCCTGCCTCTGCCTCCTGAGTGCTGGGATTAAAGGCATGCACTGCCACTGCCTGGCTCCTAATCATTGTTACGGTCAGTATATACAAACTCCCTATGTCTAGGCATACATGTAGGTTTCCTGTCTCTTGTTTCTCTGTCGCAAGAATAAAGCAACTAGGTCTCCCACCCAGGAAAGCCACCATTAGACTTTTTTCATAGTTGCCTCCTTGTGACATTAAGTACTTGTTCCCTTGGGTGGTCTTGTGTTCATTCACCAGCTTCTACTATGTGTCTGCTGCCACCAGACCATTAGTGTAACATGCTGCTCCTGTCATTAAAAGTCTGATGGGGGAGGCAACAAGCATGAGTTAAGTAACAAAGTGCTCCTGAGGGCTCCAGGAACAGGGATAGAGACCAACCAACTTGGCTTGGGAGAAGTGGGGTTGCTTAGAAAAGGAGGTGACTCTGGAGCTGAGTCCAGAGAGACCCAGCATATGGCTCCCTCAGTCTCCGGCACAATAGCATACTCCTACGAGTCCACTGTTCTTTTGTGTCCTACTTTTCAGCCTGATCCCACAGTTGCCCATGATAATTAAATGAAACTTGCCAGATGGATGCTTTCGCAAGACGGTGGCTCGTCTTCTTGCTCTATTTGTAAAAGCTGGCGTTAGATCCAAGTCCTCAAGGATGCTTCTACCTTGAGATAGCTTTGGAGAGCAGTGGCTCTTTTGTGTGTGTTTGCCGCACGGCCTGCCATCAGCGGGACCAGGTTGAGTGACAGGTGGGTGTGTCATGCATGTGGACACCGATCCCTGCCAACTCATTTTGCCTTGGAGGGGGTGAGGTGCTGAGTGGTTCTTGTGCAGAGATGCTGTTGATCATCCTTACCTTCCTTTGGGGAAATGAATCCTGTAAGCTTCTGATCTGTCAGCCTTTCTGCCTCACATCTATTGCTCTTATTAGTCCGTGTATAATAGATGTTGAAATCCCAGCACTCCAGGTTAACACACACACACACACACACTGTCACACTGTCACACTGTCTTAAAGAAGCAATTTTCAGAGCATTAAAGGGAGACTGAAAGGTGGTAAATGTTATCAACATGTGTAGCTAACTCCCTTAACTGGTATTCTAATAGGAAATAACCAAATCACTAGAAGTAGTAGTAGTGCTAGTAGGAGTAATAATAATAATAATAATAATAATAATAATAATAATAATATAATAACAACAACAATAATAAATATATCATTCATCTGTGAGTCATTCTTGATTCTTTTTAAAAAATTTGTTTTGTATTTGTGTGTGTGTGTATGGGAAACAGTGTGTACCACAACATGTACATGGGGGTTAGAGGACAACTAGTGGGGGTCAGTTCTCTCTCCTCCCACCCTGTGGGTCCTAGGAATCAAAGTTTGATAAGTCAAGATGGTGGCAACCGTCTTTATCAGCGGGGCCTCTCTTACAGCCTCTCTTCCTTCAGTTCTTTGCATACTCCGTCACCTTTACTTAACCAGCATCCTATAAGATGGAAGTCATCGTTCCCCATCTCCAAATGAAGAAATAGAATTAGGAGAGGGACTTAGAAGCTACACATCTGCCTTGCTGGTCCTTACAGCCTGGGCTTTCCTGCAGCGAGGCACTCGGCCGTGCTTCCCGTCTCTGCCCGCACGATGCTGACCGTTAAGTACACTCATCCTCAAAGGACCAGAAGCCTTCATAGCGCCCCTAGAACCGTATGCTAGAAGTCCACCTTGCTTTCACTTTAGAAATAATTTCCAGAATTTGAAATTGTCGAATAGCAATTGATTATTGTAGTTACATGGGACTGTCAAATTAGTCTCCCCGCTGGCACGATTTATGTTTGTCCTGATTATACCCAGGCTGTAGATAAGTGTATAAACGCAACTCTGGGGCTGATTTCCTCTCCCTCCTCTGTGTGTGTTTTGTGTGAAATACAAGGCTTAGCCTCTCACACTGACATTCCCTGTAGTGGTCTAGCTTCGCTGTAAGTATGGCAATCCAGCTCTTACCAGCACCACCTCTTGCTGCCCTGAAAGGAGAATATAGCTTCTATTTTTCTGCAACAACTTCTAATTTCATCTATTCCGGTCCCTGGAGTAACGTGAAGTGTCGGGGCAGGTAGGCTGACGGCAAGAAGTCCAAGTTAAGAAAGCTGAATTTGACCCAGACTGGTCTTGCAGGCTCTGGTCTACAGAGGTCCTCAGAATCCTTATGCCTTCAGGTGCATGGGGAGGGTCTGGGCAGCGCTGGACAACATATCCATCGAACCCTCGTGATACCCACTGAATCCTCATGCTACCTCCGGGTGTCTCAAGTCTCTCAGGTTCCTCCAGGAGGTCCTAGGGACGGGTTGAGGAAGAGACTGGAGAAACATCATGCTGTGCTTGTTCAGCCAACTCACGTGGCTATTTCTCTTCCTGCAGCAAAACCAGAAATCCTGACTTACGACAGGCTCATGAATGGCATGCTCCAGTGTGTGGCGGCGGGATTCCCGGAGCCCACAATAGATTGGTATTTTTGTACAGGGGCAGAGCAAAGGTGAGATGATTATTTTTGGCACTGCTTAAAATGCAGAAGGGAAGGGCTATAATTCACTTGAATTTCAAATGTGTTTTCAGACTCGCTATTTATTTTTTTTAGAATAAAAGGCTGTCTTTTGATTATTCTTTTTCCCCTCCTATATCTGTATGGCTTCTTAAGAAGGGATAATGGCTGTATTTTTCCTGCTCGACATTAATTTTGTTTGCTGAAAAATGATTACTGAGTGACTTCTCTATTTTGGTGGTTATCTTTTTGGGCCTTATCGTGCAATTTCTAGCCTGCAGGTAGATAAGGCAATTTCCCTGGACAGAGTAATTAGATTTCCATTCTATACACAGGAGGTAATGTGTGTGGGAAATGTGGCTGCGGTTATCATGAAAAAATTACCTCAGAAGTTAATTGCCAAGTAACCAAAAAGTAATGATCGCACAATTACAACATACATATGGCATTTGTGAACAGTGGGCTTGCAAAAGTGTTTCTCCTTGATTAGGTGCCCAGCCCCTAGAACAAGGAGCATCTGGCACGTGTGGCTTTTCTGTCAAAGTCCACACTTAAGCCTTAAATTGTCCTCTCAAATTACCTGAAGATAAAAATGGGGTCAATGTTGCCTTTTTTTTTTTTTTTTTTTTTTTTTTTTTTTACCCATAAAACACTGTGTTGTACTCCAGCCTTAAAGGCTTAGTTTGGCCTCATAAATAGAATAGTAGTGGAAATTTTGTTTTTCATGGAAGATGTTTTATGACAACTTATCATATTGATTGTATCAAATTATTGTTTTAGTGTGGGTTTTAGCAGAACATTTTGCTTGAGGGAACAATAAAGAGGGCATAAAAACTTGGGGCGTTGTGCCCCCTGTGACATGGCCTGAGAATCTATCTCCTGCTCAGCAACAACATTTAAATGGAAGCTTACTGTGTGCCCAGTGCTAGGCTGTGCCCACATCTCTGCCTTGCTATATCTGTATTTTATGGGTGGAGAGAGCCAGCAGACTGGGCGAACAGCTGCCATGTGTAGGTGTTTAGAAGACAATAGAAAAAGAGGTGTCCTAGGTCTGCCTCTGGAAGAGAAGATCCTGCCGCCAGAGTGGCTATCGCCACACGATGGGATCTGCTTCCAACTCTGGACCTCGGGCTCCTCCCTACTGCACCTTTTGAATCTGTCTTGTCTTCATTCTTGTTGATTTCTTCTGATTTCCTCTTCTGATCTTCAACCATCACACATCCTTTCTGAGATTCTGGCGTGGCAGGATCTGATGCTGGCAGCCATTTTTGGGTCCATTTTTGAGTCTCTTGAGATATTAAGGACATGGAAACCTAACCCTGGAGAATTCACAGAACATGGTAGAAGTCCCTAGGTTGGGCACTAAGAATTGGAACGGAAGTCAACATCCAGCAGCTACACTGTCGCTTCCTCTTTCTGGTCTTCTGCAGGGCCTTCCTCCATCATAGTGCCCCATGGGGTTCATTTCTCCTCAGGCCATCCTGGCCAGGTTGCTAAGAAAGGGAGTCTGTTTTTCTAGTTTTGGCACGCAAGTGTGCCAGATCAAGGTGCCACAGGCTTTTGCTTGGCTTCTTGGAGTAAGCCCACACTGTTGTTCTCTCGTTGTAGGTGTACCGTTCAAGTCTCACCAGTGGACGTACAGATCCAGAATGTATCTGTGTCACCATTTGGAAAGCTGGTGGTTCAGAGTTCCATAGACTCCAGCGCCTTCCGGCACAATGGCACAGTGGAGTGTAAGGCCTCCAACGATGTGGGCAAGAGCTCCGCCTTCTTTAACTTTGCATTTAAAGGTAACAACAAAGGTATATTTCCTTTTAATCCAATTTAAGGGGTCTTTAGGCTCTGTCTGCCATACCATAGTCTTACATCCATACCTGTATTGGCCATATCATTTCTGGAAATACCAACATCACACCATGCTGCCATCAAACTTCACAGACTCATTCCATACTAATCTGCTGATGAAGGTTTTGCATTTACCAATGTAATCTTAAACATTTTTTCTTTCCCTGGTCTCTATGTGTTTCTATGAACTTCTCAACAACGAGTAATATACATACAATTATAGTTGTAGTTATAATTTTAAATTCAACTTAAAGTTTCAGTTATTTAAGATGAGTTAACATTTTGCTAAATATCTGTATTGCAATGTTAACGGAATCCTTTATGTAATCTTGTCAGCAAATTGTTTTTTTTCCCATTTTATTTGTATGTGTGTATGTTATGTATGTATGTATGTATGTATGTATGTATGTATGTATGTTCTTACCCATCTGCAATGTCAGAATGGTACAGAGCCGACTACAGGCTGTGTAGATAGCCTCTGTGTACTAGGCTCCTTGTCTAGGCACTGACAGCAGGCCAGCTGACCTTTGAAGGCATTGATGAATGGGTACACTTGAAACAAGGAAACTGGGCATTTGAAATTTTTTTAGTGCCCAGTTTCTGTGGTATTTAGCATTGGCCATAAGACTCATGCCAAAAAGCTGTGTGTCCGCAGCTTTTGAATGAGGAGGGGCTGAGACCACTCTCTGTTGTTAATTTCCACAGACAGAGCAATGAAAAGGATGTTTCAAAAATGTCTTTCATCTCTGTGGAAGACATTTACATTCAGTGTAGAAAATTTAGAAAATGTAAGAGAGCAGAAGGAAGCAAGTGTAAACCACCCAGAGAGGAAATCCATTCAGAGGTAGCTTCTCATTAAAAACAGCATAACACAGCCGGGCAGTGGTGGCACACACCTTTAATCCCAGCACTTGGGAGGCAGAGGCAGGCGGATTTCAGAGTTCGAGGCCAGCCTGGTCTACAGAGTGAGTTCCAGGACAGCCAGAGCTATAAGAGAAACCCTGTCTCAAAAAACCCAAAAAACAAACAAAAACAAAACCAAAAGCATAACATTGTGTGTGTTACTTCAGAGATGTCAGTTTCTCTGTCCTCTGGTTTCAATTTACATCCTTAAAGATGTCTATGCAGCTAGTAAGGGTGTGGGTATCGTACTGTGCCAGAACACATGCCCAGGCTCCAGCCCAGGCACCCAGAATAAATGTAGGTAGGTAGGTATGTAGGTAGGTAGGTATGTAGGTAGGTAGGTAGGTAGGTAGATAGATAGATAGGTAGAAGAGGGAGAGATGATGTATTTTTGAATACCAAGAGAAAGATGTGTTCCCTGCATGCACCATGAGGGAAATGGCTTAGTTTGGGACAGGTGGTGGTGGCCAGGCTGTCGTCCCTCGGCTGGCTCACAATCACAGTTCTCTTTCTTTGCAGAGCAAATCCAGGCCCACACCCTGTTCACTCCGCTGCTCATTGGCTTTGTGGTCACAGCTGGCTTGATGGGAATCATTGTGATGGTTCTCGCCTACAAATATTTGCAGGTGAGCACTGAATTGTTCTCTCTCTGGGACTCTGCAGTGGCAGGGGAAGCTCTGATTGTTCAGCGGTGACGGTGAGGTGACGCCTCTTTCTTTCCTTTCTCCTCCAGAAACCCATGTATGAAGTACAATGGAAGGTTGTGGAGGAGATAAATGGAAACAATTATGTTTACATAGACCCGACACAACTTCCTTATGATCACAAGTGGGAGTTTCCCAGAAACAGGCTGAGTTTTGGTCAGTATGAGGCAGGGGGTTTTCCACGCAGCCCTTTTGTGTACACGTAACCTCGATTTTTAAGGAACCCACAGTGGCTTCCTTTGTCTTGTTTCACCTGAAACAAGAAGTGCTCTCTGTCACCCTGCACAGGAGCTGGCAGGGCTGGCAAAAGCAGCCCTGTAGGGAAGTAGCCCCAGACACACGTGTCTTCCATTGCCTTGTTGATTTGGGGACCTCACATACCTGTTGGTTACTCCTCCTGCTGACCTGACCCTGCCTTCTTCCATCCTAAAGGGAAGACGTTGGGTGCTGGTGCCTTCGGGAAGGTCGTTGAGGCCACTGCGTACGGCTTGATTAAGTCGGATGCTGCCATGACAGTGGCTGTGAAGATGCTCAAACGTAAGTGTCTGCTCACTGCCTCTACCCACCACCAGTTTGTCTGGTAGGTTTCCCCCACTTTGTTTCGCTAAAATGCACTGTTTTCTGTTTTAGCAAGTGCCCATTTAACGGAAAGGGAGGCCCTAATGTCAGAACTGAAGGTCCTGAGCTACCTGGGCAATCACATGAATATTGTGAACCTCCTGGGAGCATGCACTGTGGGAGGTGAGTCTCAGTACCTGGTGCTGCCTGCCTGGCTGGTTATCACAGTAGGATCTAGGCAGTGCTTCACTATAAGCTCTTTGAGAGACTTTTTTTTTTTTTTTTAAACCAAGCATTTTGTTCTATTTTGCAAGGTTTGGTTTTCCACAGTGCTCCTGAGAATGTAGACTTTTATAGTTTCTGTGTTGGGAGCCTTCAGTCTCGTGTCCTCTCGTTAGTTGGAGATGTGGGCCGTAGTTGTCTTGCTGTGTTGCAGGGTGTTAGAACTACTCCTCACAGCTGTGTTTGGTGCCCATTACTCAGCTTCTTATTCTCCCCTCCCTCCCCATAGTCCTAAGGACCTCTATTCCGACCTCGGTAGATTAACATTTTTACACCCCCACAAACTTTTGGGAACACACAGAATTTCTCTTTATGTGGAAGAACTTAGACACACACCCCACCCCTTTCCTGATTAGACATTATATGTGTGTACTGAATTATAATACTCTTCCACTTAAACAGCTTAAACAGGTAGAGACGCAGCTTCTGGTTGGATCATCCTGGGGATGGGGTTGGGAGTGGGGTAGCTTTAGATATCGCTGGTCCATGATTAGTCACTCGGAAGTTAATGTTGATTTGCCTTCTGTAATGGAAAGTGGCCCTGAGCCTCCCAGTTCTCAGATGCACACCAAAATAGATCAAGCTTTTCACTTCCATAAAAAACAAGCTTCCAACTGTAGCCCCGAAGTCAGTGTTCCCATCAAGGACGTCTTGACGCTTCCAGAAGGCACCTTGTTCTACAGGAACAAAAGTGTGTAGAGTGAGCTGTTGCCATCTGTCCAGAGAGAGCCACGGGATAGTAGACAGCTCTAGACATTGTCTCCAGACAGCCCCCATAACTGGTGCTTCTGCACACCATGAATTGTTGATGAGGCAATTTCTACCCACGGCAATTAGTTGCCTGTTAACTTTGGAACTGCGTTTTTAAACATTCCGAGCAACAACTCTTGTTTTCGAGTAGTAGCGCTCAGAAAAACGGGTCGTTTCAGGTTTTTTCTCCCACTTTCCAGTGTGGGCTTAGCTGGCTGTTCCGTGGTTACTTCCCCACCAGGCTGCAGCTTGGGTTCTTCATTTTCATAATAACATTACAGCAAGGGCGCAGAACCCTGCCTGCCGTACACAGGAGTGAATCAAAGGGTCCCTGTAGGAAGCTTGATCACAGTAGAACCTTTGAAAGCAGTCACTCGTGGCTGCCAAGCCAGCAGTCACGCCTGGCCCCTAATGCTCATGTCACTTAGATATCCAGGTAGAAAGGGGCTTGCTTGTTCTATTTCACTCAACACAATGCTGCCTTTTTTGATAAGTGATGTTAATAGATAGAATTATGTTGGGACTAAGAAGGCTTAGCCACTGAAGCTGAATGTTAATAGCTGTGGTCACCCTTGGGTATTTCTACAGGAGGCAGGATTGATCTATCTATAGTATATCTTGCCTGTACCAAACATTTTCTTATATCCTCATAGGGCCCACCCTGGTCATTACAGAATATTGTTGCTATGGTGATCTTTTGAATTTTTTGAGAAGAAAACGTGATTCATTTATTTTCTCAAAGCAAGAAGAACAGGCAGAAGCCGCACTTTATAAGAACCTTCTGCATTCAAAGGAGTCTTCCTGGTAAGGCTGATTTGCATAAACAGTCAGCTGTTGACAGGCAGTTCATGGGGTCATAAGGGTTTGCAATCAAGGCTGATTCTTTAAAAAATGAGCAGAGGTACTCCTAGGTGTGAAATCAGAATTATTAAATTATTTAAATGTGATTAACTATTTCGGAAGTTCAGATAGTACCCTTGAAGATTCAAATTGAGATTTGTCACTGATTTCCTTTTAAATGTGTGTCTCTGTTCTTCCCCTAAGCCTTAGTCCTGTGGAACTGGATGTGTAACTACTTATAGGGAAGAGGGTAAAGGCTGTCCTGTGGTCATTAAGTCCTGGAGATGGCGCAGACTGGCCAAGAACACTGAGACTATGTAGACTACTAGCTTTCAGCATTGTTTTGGCATACCCCTCCCAGTGCCCCATTCTCTTACTGCATTATAAAGCCATCGCTATCAAAACTGTCGTCGTTTGAACTTTGGACCTTATGGACATTGTTCTCATGGGCGATGATGTATACGCCGCTTCAAGTGCCTTGGAGGAAATCTAGCTTGATGCACAACCAGAGTAGAAACCTCTGCTGTGGCTTGTCCATTCTTTCTTCCCGAGGGTGCTTGAGATCCTTCAGGCCCAGTGGCTATCATAACCGTCCCCTCGTATTTCCATTGTGTAGTGGATCTTACCTCTATTTCATGTTTACGCTAAGCCCACCCCACCCCCGGGGTTCAAATCCCAGCACCAGAAACTAATATCATGAAATGCCACAGCAACTGCGACCTGTTTTTAAATGGTAGGATTTTGTCTTTGGAAACCTTAAATCCAGGCTTCCAAGGAGACCTCAGTGAATACCGATGGGTGATTCCCTCATGTAGCCTCTCCCGCCACTCAAGTTTAGAGTCACTAGCGAAGCTTCAATGTTTTCACTTTAGTGCTGAGTCGTTTAACGTGGTACTAAAATGCCACAAAACCCACCTTTTGTTAGTTGTTCTTGAACATAGGAGGCAGGAGCAACTTGCCTCTTCTGGAGACTGGGCCCTGTGGTGGTTTTTTTTTTTTTTTTTTTTTTTTTTTTAAACTTTCTGAAATAATGGCCTGAATCGGTCCGTCCTGTGTGGTGTTCTTTGCGCTTTGGGATTCCATATGGGTTTGGAGCCACCAGCACGCTCTGAAGGAGGTTGTTGTCATGGCGTTTCTATGCTAATCAGAGGCAGGAAGTACTAGAAATCTTGAAGAGTCTCCAGCCAAATGTTGCAGATTCAAGAGGTCCAGATGGTCTAGAAAATCATCCAAATTATTGGTGTTTATCTGAACCAAACTTGGTTTTTTTCAAACCTTCTTCCCTTCATCGCTATGTTCACCATCTTCCCCCCTCACATGTCTTGGAAGTGCCTGTTGACTTTCCACTTGTCTGAGTAGGGGCTAATTTAGAGTCTGAAGTAACCTGAGGTAACATTTTTTAGCTCTGCTTTTCCCCCCATTGAATCCACGATAGCTGGAGAGTGAACTCTTCTAACCGGATCCCCACAGAGAGAGAGAGAGAGAGAGAGAGAGAGAGAGAGAGAGAGAGAGAGAATTCCCGAGAATTTAGACCTTAATGTTGAACGGCAAATACGCATATCTCAGAACCCGCCTTTGAAACTTCATTGAACACTTGCATTGCTTTTCTCGCCCTGAAGTCAATCTGCTGCGTGGTGCAGTGGGTGAGAGCCTGGTCTGCCAGCACCATACCCCCCACCCGCTTCACAGGTCCAGTCTCTTCAATTCTGACACAGGTCTTGCATCTCTCCTGCAGTGACAGTTCAAATGAGTATATGGACATGAAGCCTGGCGTGTCCTACGTCGTGCCAACCAAGACAGACAAAAGGAGATCTGCAAGAGTAGGTGGGTACTCACCAAGCAGCCAGAGCAGGCCGACACACGCTGGGGTTATAGTCAAACCTTGTCCCTTATTTTCTATCTCATCTCAGGGAGAGGGGTCTGGGGTCAGGGGCTGAGTCTGAAGAAACATGGGGGCAGGGATTTAGCCTCTTTCCCACCAACTGAAGTGAGGACAACATTCCCAGGAAGAAGCTTGTAGCAAAGCAAATGGCCGGTGGCCAGTGAGGTTCAAACAGAAGCACATGTTTTTATATCTAATAGCTCACTGTTATACTTGTGAGATTTTGAAGATAGACCCACCATCATCCTAAAGTTTCTGGATCCCCACCGGGGACTATCAGATAGCTCTTGGCTTTGGGATTCAGTGTCCACCTTTGTTCCTTCATGGGAGGGTGACTGGCTCAGGAGTTCACGCCACTTACCCACTGCTAGCTTCTGGTGCTGCGGGGGCTGCTGCTTACCGCTCCTTACCAACCACTAAGGGTTTTTGTTTGTTTGTTTGTTTGTTTGTTTGTTTTTGTTTTTGGCTTGCTATCTTCCGAATAGACTCGTACATAGAAAGAGACGTGACTCCAGCCATTATGGAAGATGATGAGCTGGCTCTGGACCTGGAAGATTTGCTGAGCTTCTCCTACCAGGTGGCCAAGGGCATGGCATTCCTCGCCTCCAAGAACGTAAGTAGCATTAAGTCTCACTAGAGGAGCGCAGCACCCTTTTTTTTTTTTTTTTGCCTTGAACATTGTGTAGTCCTAGTTAGAATTCAGAGTGTCATTTTGAAGTGTAATAACCAAAAGCAGAGGAAATTTCGTTTCTTCACGTTCCAACTGCTGTCTCTTTGGAATTCCTGTTCTAATTTCTAAGCTTGAAAGCGCAAACCTGTCTAAATGAGTCTCCATGAATATTCTTTTATATGCAGTGAATTCGTTTAAAGAGTTGGCTTTAAGATGTAGGATGTGCTTCTAGAAAATAGAAGGATAATGTTTTGTTTTTTTTTTTTTTTTTTTTTTTTTAATCAGAAAATGGGGGAGCCAGAAGTGTGCCTCACTGTCACTGTGCCTGGTAAAGCATATGTCTGGGCTCCCTTGGGTGAGACCCACATACTGTGTATGTGACTCATGAAGTATCAGGATATAAGAGGTCAGAGAGACTGAGGAGCAGTTAGGGAAAGGATGGAGATGGGAAGAGCGGGATGGCACGTGATTCTGGAAGGGATGGAAGTGATCCTGGGCAGGAAGGCGTGGCCAAGAGTGAGGTCACAGTGCCTCCTCTAGTCATTCCCAGGTAATTACCAAACTAAAAGACAGGCTGAAATAAAAGACCCTCTTCCTTGTGTCCTTGGGAGAAGACATCAAGTTGAAGCTAAAGCTGTGAACCTCTTTTTTTTTTTTGGGAGAGGACGTTCAAAGAGATGCATACAAAATGAACTTTTCATTTTAGAATGCGATTTTGACTATTTATAATACATTTTCCTGTGAATGGAAGCAGGGGAAAAAGACGTTTATTAGAATTGGGTTGGAAAGCAATTACGGTCATTAGAGTCCCGAGACTATGAAACACAAAATGGGAATATCATTTGCAGCATAATTTTTATTTTCAGTGTGCTGAATACTTTAAAACAAAAGTTTGGGGTTTTTTTTTTCCCAATGTAAACACCATTGTAGTATTAAAATCGTCTTCTCTCAGAGAGCTGAAATGAATGGCTGTTATCTTTTTTTTTTTTTTTTTTCCTTTTCTCCTCCTACAGTGTATCCACAGAGATCTGGCAGCCAGGAATATCCTCCTCACTCACGGGCGGATCACAAAGATTTGCGACTTCGGTCTAGCCAGAGACATCAGGAATGACTCGAATTACGTGGTCAAAGGAAACGTGAGTGCCTTTCTCTGTCATGAGTCTGCGCAGGGTGCTTTGGTATCCAGTTTTAATTCAAAGTTGTTTTCTGTGATCATCTTAACCCATCTCCTACCTTGTAATGTCACACATTTTAGCGAAATTTTCATGGAATGTTACTACCACTAATGCTTGATAATAGAATTTTTAGTTATAATTGTGTAATTAGGGGCCATGTGAAGGAAACAAAAATAGCTTTAATTTTTCATGACAGCCTGAGAATAGCGATGAATTTGATTTTGCTCAACTATAACAAATGTAGACCTGAAGGTTTCTCCCCACTTTGGTTGAAATACTATGTGGGAATGACTACAGTCTAACATGGAGTTAGCTGTATGCAATACTTGGATGCTAGGTCTCGTAATCAGTATAGGACTGTTAAGTAGATTCATAAGTAGTAGTTGGTTTGTGGGACACAGTGAATTTTTCAAAGTGCCGTGCTTCGTTGCCAGCCTTTTCTGTAACCTCAGAACAAACCTCGGGCCTTAGAACACGTTGTCTTCCAATTTGTATAGCGGGAGGAACTAAGATCCAGTATATTTTAGTGATTTATATCTGATATAGCTAGTCAGCAGGGTCTACTGGGTATAGAAGGACATAACCTCCTAGATATATATTCGTAGGTGTGTTTTTCCCCCAGCCCATTTGAACAGTCCATATTTATTCCTGGAGGTCAATTTTTGTGCCTGTCATGATAACGCAATCCCTTCTCGTTTATCACCGAGGCACCTCTGTTGGTAGGCTGAGCACGACTTGGTTTTGTAAGGCTATTGCTGGCTTTATATCCTGGCTCAATCCTATGGTTCTGAAAAGGCTGTCAAGGTCAGATTTTTTTTTTCTAGGAGATTTGATGAAATCAACTTCCTGGCTTAATATTTTTAGGAAGATGGGAAATGCTTCAGTATTCCAGGGTAAACGGACAAGATAAGGAAGTGAAGTGTCTGGGCCCAGGCTGGCTGAGTGCCAACCTGCTCTGCTTTAATGGGGGTGGGACTGACTCAGTACTTGTAGAAGTTATTATGTGGCAGTTCTCAGAACAGGGTCAGGCCCATTCTTCTGCTTTGTGGCTTGAAATCCAAACCATCAGGACAGAGGTTGTGCCTAGTACCTTCCTAGCTCATTCTGTAGTTGACAAGTCAAGCAGTTGAACTGGCCAATTATCTGAGAAAGTTTCAAACAAGGAAATGTACGTGACAAGGCGCTGGGTGGAATTTTAAGTGTAGTCATTGTAAAGTCCCTTTGTTCTCTGAAAGATCTTTCAGAGAGTTGTGAATTCTTAATTATTTTCCACACTGGGCTCTGAGTCTATGGGCCTATGGGCCTCTTGTCAGAATATGCCATTTCGAATGAATGGAATACTTAATATTTAGCCAAGAAAAGTAGATTATGTTGAATGATGGTTGTATCAAATTTTGTAAAGCAAATTTAATGGTAGGCAATGCACACGCTTCTTTATTATATGGAGCAACATATTATAAAAGCTGTTGTGACTCCAAAGGGACCGTGGGTGAAAGTTTTCTTTTGCGATTCCTGTAAATACTGTGATTGGATGGGAAGTGTCTGCCTGCGGAGGACAAGTCACTGAGCCTCTCTTGCTGCTTTTTCTAGTTTTAGAAAATGCTAGATTTCACTTAGAAGTTAATTTTTAGATACCTAGGCCCCTTGAATTCAAGACACTAATAGATCCTAGCTTAACACTCCTGTTGAGAACGCAGCATAAAAATCTAGAAATAGATAGTAGATGGTTTTTATAGTTTGTGAATCATCCCCTCCCTCACCCCACCGCCTATGCTAAAATAACTTCAACCCTAGAAGGGGTCTCTTCCTACTGTTCAGTTGTAAACAGATTTAAAGGGTTGATTTGCCTCATGTGACAGATTAATATCCAGAAATCCTGATAGACTGTAAGAGGCAAGGTTATAGTAATCTTGGCCTGACCAAGTGGAAGGGTCCTGAATGTCTCCTGATGTAAACACCAACTGTGTCCTATGCCTACCCCCAACTCCACAGACTACAGCCACAGCTCTTCAGTGACTGCTAGCCTGGGTAAATATTAGTGAGTTGGACATTGGTAGGCATTTTTCTTTTTTCCGAATTACCTCATTTGTCCCATGAAACAACTCCTGGTATTTGAAGTTATTTTCTTTTTGCGAAAGATGATTCTGAGCCTGGCTTATCGGAGTTTAAGTAACTTCTTTAGTAGGTGCGTGAGGGGTAGCGAGGGTTGCATTTGGCAGAAGTCCAAGAGTGAATGGGAAGGGATTTCGGGTCAGGCAGAGAATTCAGCAACAACGATACTTAGCACTGAATCCCTTCTGCCTCTCTCTCTGTTTTGTCATTCCTACACGTAGCCCTCATCCTGGTCAATGATGACTGGACCGAAAGCTAGCCATCATGGTATAAGTCAGATGCATGAAGGCATGCCACAAGAAAGAGGACCTAGGTGTATAAAACCACAGTATTTTAAGTTTTGTTTTGTTTTTTTTGGGGGGGGAGGTTGTTTGGTTGTTTGTTTTTTCTCATGCCACTGCATAAAATTTAAGTCTTAGCAGCTAAAAATAAGTGGTCTGGCTATAGTTTGCTGCAAAGGAGGCTGGGAAATGTAGTTCTAGTTGGGGGAGGCCATATGTAGTGTTGGCAAAAAAAAAAAAAAAAAAAAAAGGAAGAGCGACACACTAAGTTTCTTTGTTGTTCGAGGCCATTACTGAAAGAAAGATCAGAACCCAGTGGACTTCTCTGTTCTTAGCTTACTGTTCTATACTGACTCAACACCCCTATTTGAAAGGGAGGTATTAGAATTGTGAATTATAAGTAGGGGAGTTAGTTCACTGGAGGCCACGAAGGTTCAAGGTCTTTTTAAGTGGGACTCGCCCCTGCCCTCCAGGCAGATCTGCACCTGCAGGACTGCTGTCCATCTTGTCTATTGAGCATCTTCACTAACTGGTTGAATTTGCTGTGTTTCCTTCTAGGCACGATTGCCGGTGAAGTGGATGGCACCGGAAAGCATTTTCAACTGCGTGTACACATTTGAAAGTGATGTCTGGTCCTATGGGATTTTCCTCTGGGAGCTATTCTCTTTAGGTAAAATGTTCCTTATCCCAAGACACCCTAAAAAAAAAAAAGCTTCTGGGGGTTTCCATGGTACCCCGCCCACTCAGATGGACACTGATTTGCCACCTCTCTGTACCCCAGGAAGCAGCCCCTACCCAGGGATGCCGGTCGATTCCAAGTTTTACAAGATGATCAAGGAAGGCTTCAGGATGCTCAGCCCAGAGCACGCACCTGCCGAAGTGTAAGGACCCACAGGCCTTTTCTTCTGATAAAGTCCTTTGGAAAGATGGAAATGCTGACACTCTTTGCCAGCGTGGTTTGAAATGTCACTTGGTTCCTTTCGGCCACCCTGTCCAAATGTCATGGCTGTGGTTCTTTTCATAATCTCTTGTCACTGATAGAACAGAAGCTTTGACAATATCTCACACACATGGGCTTTTATTCTCTATATGTCACTTCGCACGTCCTGGCACAGAGCTCCAGATTTGTTATTGAAGTTGTCAGTGTGCTGGGCAGCAGAAAAGCAGGTTAAGGGAACCAGGAGTGACAAGCGACGTCCCCTTCCCCAACCCTTGCAGGTATGACGTCATGAAGACTTGCTGGGATGCCGATCCCCTGAAAAGGCCGACATTCAAGCAGGTTGTTCAGCTCATTGAGAAGCAGATCTCAGACAGCACCAGGCGTGTGAGTAACAGGCCCGGCCTGGAATCCTCTTTTTCCTTACTCTAGGGTCATAGACCTCAGGGTTCAAAGGACAAGGACCAATCTCTCTCACCTCCCTGGCTTGAATTATAAGCTGGGCTTCCTTGTGAGAGTGGAAGTAAAGCAATGGGAGCCCATTCTGTCTGCCTATGCCTTCCCCCCACCTCCACCTCTGTTCTAACCCAGAGAGATGGGGAGGGGGGCTTGGGTTCAGATGTGTGGAATTAGATGTTGTCATAAGGCCTGGCCGTGCTTCCTCCCAGTCCTGGAATGTTGATCATGGGACTGTCTGGTCTCCTCCTCACATGGCAGGGCCAGTCACCCTGGGTGGGTTGGGATGAGCTAGAATGAAAGTCATGGCTTTCATAGCTTGTTACCACAGTCAAGTGAGCTTTAAACAGCCAGAACCAACCAGCCAGCCGCCGCAATGGCTGTAATGCCCACAGCTGTGTAGAAGGGTTGGTTGTTTGAAGTTAGGACATCCCTCCCAGTGATGTGAGGAGTGTAGAATGAACTAAATCCATTATTTCCTCTTTTGCTTCCAAGGAGGAATTGGCCATCTTTACTGGGACTCCATTTAAGCTGCTTTCCCCCTCCCCTGAGCCATCTGCTGGGAACTATCTTTTCTAATAGCACACGGCTGATCCTTTCCAGTTAATGCTTGCTCTGAGGGGCAGCAAGGCACATTCCAAATGAAATGCCATTTTCCACCCAAGTGCTTTGATTCGTGACAAATGACCTCTGCAAGAGTCATGGGTGTCACTGCAAATTACACCAGCCTTTGGGTCACAGTTGGCTCTAGGGATCCGAGAGCTTTCATCGCAGGCTAGCTGGTAGCTGCTTTCAGATGCATACTGTCAGAAAAGAAACACTGCAAACATTGTTACACTTCTTTTGTGAAATAATTTTTTTCACAGGGGAAACTGAGGTATAAGCCCAATATTGGTTTTGGCCACTGCCCCTTGTTTTGAGGATTCTGCAGCAGTTGAGTGGCGCTGTTGGCTGGGTTTGTCACACTGCTCTGTATTTGACTGTGGGCTCTTTCTCCTCAGATTTACTCCAACTTGGCAAACTGCAACCCCAACCCAGAGAACCCCGTGGTGGTGGACCATTCCGTGAGGGTCAACTCAGTCGGCAGCAGCGCCTCTTCCACACAGCCTCTGCTCGTGCACGAAGATGCCTGAGCAGAAACCAAGTCCAACAGGCTTTGCTGCTGTCTCCAACCCCATCCTCCTGGCTTCTGTGATGGTTACTTTGTTTTCCTTTGACTTGCATCCTGCTCCAGGGTAGCGGGTTCCCCGCCCCACCCCGCAACCCCACTGTGATTCTGCCTTTACGAGAGCACACTTTAGTGGCCGATGACCTTTCCTTTTTTTTTTTTTTTTTTTTTTTTTTTTTT
>JADRCD010203522.1:0-47376 GCA_019843815.1 Montemys delectorum
CCCCCCCGACCTCAGCATTCAGAACCCCAGTTCTGCTCGAGTCTGGATCCGAGAATCCAGCCCAGATCCCCTTTGAACCTCTGCTCTCGGACCCCCGCCCCCGTTCCTGTCCCCCGAACCCGTGTCCTGGTGTCCAGCCTCAGCTCCTTTCCCCAACCTCCCTTTGCACCCGCCCCGGCTTCCCTTGAGTCCTGCTGAATGAGCACTATCTCACCTTCATGGATCGCCCTCTGAGCTGCTTCTCCTGTCTCCTTCCCTAGGCCTCCTCTTTCAGGTACTAAGCGTGTTGTTATCCCTGGCAGTGGACGGGCTAGTCTGTGTGTACAGGTCAGAGGGAGTGGCAGGGCTTGGGAGGGCAGCAGGGCTGGGCCCCACCAAGGCTAGAGGGATCCAGATCTGGTTGGGTCAGTGTTCCTAGAAACTGGGAGGATCTAGAGTCCTGAAGTCGAGGCTTGAGTGGATTAGGGCCTCTAGGCATCAGTTTCCACCTTGGTTCTTTAGGGAAATCTGCTCCATCCGCTTCCTGTTCACTGCTTTGTCACTCATGAGCATCTTTCTGGCAGGTGAGGAGCATCGATTCCCTGGGGCCCCAGCTCTGCAGCTTTGCAGCCAAGTCCAGCTCCCCCCTCCCACCCCCCAGCCACGGTGGCCTACATTCCATTCTAGTGACCCCTATGTGCTCCTGCAGCCCTAGCTTTCACCCCAACTCCTTGCTTTCTTCCTTGTCCTCTTACATCGAGGACACCTTTCCCCTTTTTCATTCTCCAGCACTCTGGTGGGGGCTCCTGTACCTGATCCCTCCTTTGGAGAATGTGAGTTGGGGAGACCTATGTCCCAAGGTGGAGTAGAGGGTGTGTGTTTGTGGGGGGCATCCGTGGGCTGCTGGGAGGACACAGTGTAGGAAGCACTGAACATAATCCCCATGGGCCATCCAAGAATGGTAGGGAAATGCTGACTCCGGAGAAGGGTACTAACTAGTCGCTTCCTCCCCAGGAACCTAAGGAGATGCTGACTCTAAGGTGAAAGGGCAGCTGGGGTGGGACTGGGACTGGGCAACACTGACAATGCCTCTCTGGGTGCTTTCTGAGAGGAATACACATGGTACCTACCCATGTGCTAACCCATAGTACCTACCTCTCATTTCCAGCCAATACCACCACCGTGTTCACTCCCAGGGCCAGCAACTGCAGCAGCTCCAGATAGAACTAAATAAACTCCACAAGGAAGTGTCCAGTGTTCGTGCAGCCCACAGTGAGGCAAGTCCCTTGCCCAGTTGGAAGGCTCAGAGGTCTAGCTAGCTGTGTTCACTTGGAAGGCTGTTTTAGAGCTCCCTCATTCTGGGTCCCACTGTGGGGAATCTTTCTCAAGGCCCTTAAGTTCCTACATCAGAGCATGGAGTTACTGAGAATCGGGCCTACCTGTAAACTAGCTCACAATCCTCCTGGTCCACCCCTTTGCCTTTTTAGAGAGTGGCGAAGTTCGTGTTCCAGAGGCTGAATGAGGACTTCGTACGCAAACCGGACTATGCACTGAGTTCTGTGGGTAAGACACAGATATGTGGGAAAAGCTGGAGTGATGGTCATAGACAGCCATTCTACCGCACTCATGAGAAGTCCTTGTCAGAGCCCCTGAAAGTGACTTGTGCCTGTTCCAGGAGCCTCCATCGACCTGGAGAAGACGTCCAATGACTACGAGGACAGGAATACTGCTTACTTCTGGAACCGCTGGAGCTTCTGGAGCTATGCCCGCCCACCCTCTGTCATATTGGAGGTGGGCCTGCAGCCAGAGTGCTTGGGGACAGTACCAAGGGGCAAGAGCTGGGGTAAGAACAGGAATCAGCTTGGTGCAGGGAGGAGTGGAGCCGAGGTCATTTGGTTTCAGGAGGCACCCCACTGGAAGCAGACTCTGGCGGAGTGTGGTAGGGCTCGAGCCAGGCAGATTCTGGAGTTAAACTGAAGAGAACTGTAAATGCTGGGGACCCAGCATTGCCTTATCTGGCTAGGCAAGAGCCAGGGCAGAAGGTAGAGTTCTGGGCTGAGCAGCAGTCCTAAGACTGGGCTTCTGGGTTTGTCTTACGTTCTGACGGTCTGCCAAAATCCCTGCAGCCAGATGTATTCCCTGGAAACTGCTGGGCTTTTGAAGGTGATCAAGGCCAGGTGGTGATTCGACTGCCAGGTCATGTGCAGTTAAGCGACATCACCCTGCAGCATCCTCCACCCACGGTGGCACACACTGGAGGAGCCAGCAGTGCACCTCGGGACTTTGCAGTCTTTGTGAGTGGGGCTGAGGCCTGGAGGTTGGGGAACTGTGACTAGGGGACACTAGGTGGTGGTGTTTGCTCATCTATTAACTGGACATACTTCCCTCTGCCTCACAAGCTGCTCTAGGTTTATAAATGAACGTAACCATATGCAGATATTAGGCATGGCTTGCCAAACTCTATACATATTATTTTATTGTATCTGCAAGACCTATGAAGTACGAGTGATTACAAGCTCAGTCACCCTACTTAAAAAAAAGAAACTTTTTTTTTTAAAAAAAAAAATGTATGAGTGTTTTTGCCTGTATGTATACCACATGCATGCTCAGTGCCCCAGGAAGTCAGGTGCTACTCTGGGAACTGGAGTTAAGAACAGTTGTGAGCCACCATGGGGGTGCTGGGAACCCAACCAGGGTCCTCTGTAAGAGCAGTCTTTCTAACCCTGGTAACAACTTTCTAATGCCTGGTTTGCCTACCTAAGACAGGCTCACTCTATGTAGCTCAGGTTGACTTAAACTTAATAATCTTGAATTAGCATTGCTGGTTCTAGGACGTGCTGGCTATTCCTGGTTTCTTTAAGCCTATGTTCCAAACTACACACCCTACCATAAGAACCTAAGCCAGAGCATGTGAGGCTACTGCTGTCTCTCCTCTCCCTCTGTGCCTCACTGTTCTCAAAACACACTTCATCCACCAGGGTCTCCAAGCCGATGATGAGACTGAAGTGTTCTTGGGAAAATTCATCTTTGATGTGCAGAAATCTGAAATCCAGACTTTCCACCTCCAGGTGTGTTTATCTCTGGGGGTGACAGGGCAGGATGGGGGGGAGGACAATCTTGACAGAGCAGTTACTGGCGTGATCCATTTGTCTCCCCAGAATGATCCTCCATCTGCCTTCCCCAAGGTGAAGATTCAGATTCTAAGCAACTGGGGCCATCCACGCTTCACATGCTTATATCGAGTCCGTGCCCATGGTGTGCGGACCTCAGAGTGGGCAGATGACAATGCCACGGAGGTCACAGGGGGACCCCATTAAAAATGCTGATGGTTGGAGTAGACTCGAGATTTGTGCTAAAGAAAAGTGCATCGGTGCTGGGAGTGCATCTTTTGGGGAATGCCCCTGCGGCCTGTGGTATAGCTTGTGACAGGAGATGCCCCTCAACCTATCCCCTTTGCCTGGGGAAGTCCAGAGTCATATAGAGCAATTGTTTACAGGGTCTACCATATGCAAGAGACAGTGCTGTGGACATCCTACAGTGTGAACAATACAAACTGATCCTCAACACAGAGAAGGAAACTTGCTTGAGTCAAGTACCAATGTAAAGTCCCACCAGAGGGGTCTTCCTCAAGGAGCCTTGCCCTTCAGCTGGGGAACCGCCAGGCAGCTGGAGGCATAATTGTGTTCACTTCTTATCTCCAGTTCCTGGGAATGCCTTCAGCTCCTTCTAGGTACAGAGACAGAGTTCCTATGGGTAGAAAGGAGGGACTGAGCAGCTGGCTCAGTGGTTAAGAGCACTGGCTGCTCTTCCAGAGGACCTGAGTTTACTTTCACAGCACTTACATGGTGGCTCACAACCACCTGGGACTCCATTTCTAGGGAATGTGATGCCCCCTCTCACCTCTCAGGCACTAGGCATCCATGTGGTACATTAAAAAAAAAAAAAAAAAAAAGCGAAACACCCAAAAACATAAAAATCTAACAACAAAACCTAAGGTTTGGGCTGCTGAGATGTCCTGTCTCAGCAGGGAAAGGCCACTAAGCCTGACAACCAGAATTTAATCCCTGGGACCCACATGGTGGAAAAAGAGAACCAACTCCATAAAAGTTGTCCTCTGACCTCCACACACTGTGGCACTTACACAAAATAATTTAAATGTAATTAAAAAAAATTAAGGGGTCATTAAGATGACTCAAGTGGGCTAAAGGGGCTTGCTGCCAAGTCTTAATGACCTGAGTTCAATCTCTGGGACCCATACCACAGATAGCTAACTCCCACAGGTCGTCTTTTGACCTCCATGTATACAGTGGAACACACACAAAATAAATGTGGGAACTAATGTTTAAACTAAGATTAAACTAAGATTAATGTTTAAACTTCTGGAAGGTTGAAGCTAGGAGAGTCTCCAAAAACAGATGAAAGAAATAGAACCAAAGGCAGGACACACCATTAATCACAGCACTTGGGAGGCAGAGGCAGGTAGATCTTTCAGAACTAGGCCAGCCTGTTCTACAGAGTAAAACCCTGTCTCCAAAAATAAAGATGAAAAAAATAAAAATAAAAGAACTAATGCTGGCAGGGTAGCCCAGTGATATGCTGGCAGTGCACAAGTTTGCCAGGATACAATTCCGAGCCCCTACATGGCAGCTCACACTGTGACTCCAGTTCCAAGGGATCTGACACCCTCACACAGACATGCATGCAAGCAAAACACCAATACCAGAAAATACAAGTAAACAAAAAAAAAAGCCCACAGTCCCAATTTCACTTCTCAGTACACACACACAAAGGGCAGTTTAGCCATAGGAAACAATCTTTAAGATTTTCCATACATTATTTTTCACTCCCCTTCTAAGACTGGCCTAGAATTCCCTATGTAGTCCAGGTTAGTAAAGCTGAAGGTAGTACTCCTGTCTCGGCCACTTGAGTGCCAGGACTGCAGACATGAACCTCCTTGCTTGGCTTCTGTTCATACTTTAAATACATGTATGACTGTGCATACCATTCCTAGAGTGGCGATCAGAGGACAACTCTCTGGAGTTAATTCTCTCCTCCTGCCTTTACATGGCTCCTATGAGGAGAATTCAGGTTGTCAGGCTTATACAACAAACCCTATACCCAGTGAGCAACTTGCAATGTCCTCCTTATGCTTTTGTAGCTCTGGCTATCCTCAAACTACCTATGTGGTAGAAGATGCCCCTAAATACATTCAAAGATAAGCTACATGGTAGAGCCCTAGACATAGTCCCCATCACCAAACAAAACAAAAGCAGCCACTGAGGTGTATATATTATTATTGATATATGGATACATTTTTTAAAGGCTAGCATATATAAAAATAAATTTGCATATCAAGTATAAAAATATGTAACAGTAACAGCTGAGGGGAAAATATTTTCAACATGTCAAGAACAATAAAAGCTCTAATACATACAGCTTATGAACAAGTTACTGAGAAACAAGGAAATGTGTATGAAATAATACAGAGATGAAAACTAGATATCTGAGGGAGAAAGGTGAGCACAGGTTATCAGGATGAGTCAGACCAGACCCATCTACAGAAGGCAACCTGTAACAACATTCTAAACAGCACTTGCGCGCTCTCATTTCCACACTGAAAAACCAATTCCTCAAAAATGTAAGCATAGAAAGCGAATCTCTGTAAGGAAGGAAATTACTAAACTCTGGTCCATTGTTACAAAAGACTAGATATGACAAGTCAAGGAGGCAGTCGGCTCTGGTGGGTAAGGCATCCAAAGAGATGCAAACCAGATTCAAACAGCATGCGTGTTAGCTCTGCAAAGTTCTGTCTGACCTGAAACTCATAGTGTACCTCAAGTCCACATCAGACTAACAGCAAGCCTCCTGCCTCAGACTTCTGAGTGTTGGGATTACAACCATGAGCCACTTTCTATTTTTATATAATGCTGATATCTGAAACAATGTTTCATTAAATTAGCGAATTTGGAAATTCCTCTCTGCTTCCTGGGAGCTGGGGTTCACACTGTGCCTCCTCACAACCCCACCACGACTGATGAGCAAGTTGTGTGAAATTTTAACTGTATTTAGGAGCTCCCCTCCCCCCACCCTGCAAACAAAACCAGTTTTGCTAAACCAGGCACTAAGTTAACTGTAGTTCCAGCTACTCCAGGATCTTGAGTCCAAAGAGTCTAAAGGCAGTCTAGGCAAAGTGGTTAGGATGTGTCCTATAAAATTTTCCCAAAATGAATATGCATGTTACATCTAAATCTAATATTAAATTGTTGAGCTGTTAAAGGTCAACTACAGTTGAGGCATGCTTATGATCCTAGCAATTGGGAAGTTGGAGTAGCAAGAGCAGGAATTCAAGTGTCCTTGGTAACACAATGTAGGGCCATCCTGGGCTATATGAGATTGTGTATTAAAAAAGCAAATAATACTATGGTAGCATATGCCTGTAATTTTAGCATTTATGAGGTTGCAGCAGGATGGTAAACTGAGCTGCACAAATGTCCCCAAGAAATAGAGGGACAAAGCTAGCACAGGAAGTCTAACAGCCTTTCCTCTGCTCTAAAACATCAATGTCTCCCATTTGCTACCTCTTATAAGGCAGCACCCTCCATCTCGTTCACCTTCCAGCTCAGCTTGCCTCAGGGGAAAACACGACCACATGCTTGCTTTATATGCAAACTTTGTTTTTTTAAACTTTGCGACTGGACCGAATAGACTCAATTTGCTTGAATGGGGTTATCAGACCAAAAGGATCTTTTACTCAACAAGCCCAAGGTCAAAGCAAGTGTGGCTGTCTGTCACAGTCTATAATTTTGAGAAAAGGGGGTGATATCATTACTAGTCTGTCTTTTCTGAATGCGAGAGCGCTAGGCAGGCAGGCATGTTAAAGAGCAGCAACAGCAGAAGCACATATAAAAAGATCAACTATGAAGTGGAAAGAATGTGCACGGTTGGTCCATGCCCAGAGGATGGAGTAGGCTGAAGGCTGAGGACTGATTGGAGCCTACTCTTCCAAGGGAACCTATGCCTGCGGGGCCTGTGCAGGGTCCTTCGCTGGGGTTACAGGGGCCTGTGCGGGGCCCTTGGATGGGGTTGGAGGGGTCTTTAACGGGGCCCAGCCTTGGGCTTTGAAGTAGGAAATCATCTGAGTGGGCACTTCTGCAAGTACAGTCTGTGCAAGTGTCTCCCGTGGAGCCTGCCAGGAGAAGAAAGGCAAGATCAGTGAGGGCCTGTAAGTTTCCCAGATACTGATTAAAAAGGCTTTATCTATTGGCCCTCAATCCCATTACCACCCTTCCCCACTCACATTCTGAAATCGTCGATAAGGCACAAACTGCACTATGTCTCGGGCAGCTGCTTCTCCAGAGCGTGTACGAAGTGGGCCACCATCAGCATCCAGCTGTTCCATGACCTCAAAGTCGGCACCACCCACACCCACAATGATCACGGACATGGGCAGCTTTGAGGCTTCTACCACAGCCTTACATGTGGCCTCCACATCTGTCACAGCGCCGTCAGTCAAAAGCAACAGTACGAAGTATTGCTAGAGACAAGTCCATTCATATACTAAGGCAGACTGTCTTTCCCAACCCCCTCCCAACAAACCAGGTGCACATCCCACTGCCAAAAGGCCCTCTCCACAGTCCCTGCCAGCTCAGCTCACTGCTGACCACAGATCTCACCGAGGCAGTCCTCTGTTGTGCAGCCTGGGCTGCAAACCTGGCCACATGGTTGATTATGGGTGCAAAGTTGGTGGGGCCATAGAGACGAACTTGGGGCAGTGCTTGACGGTAGGCGTCTACAATACCCTGAATGCCTACAGAGAAAAGCAGAAAATATTTAGACCTTAGACCTCATAAAATTAAGTTAGACCTAAAATCAGCCCATCTTAGCTCAGAAATTTTAGAAACTTTGATATGTCTCACACTTGTCCCTCAGGATACAAGTCTATCCAACAAATGAAATTAAGGAGTGGATGAGATAGGACTTGCTATAAATAATCTTGAATTAAAACCCAGAATAAGAGCTAGCTTCTGAGCTGGGGATTGGTTGAACCTGGTTATCTCAGTCTTATGGAAGTTGAAGAGGATTGCTCTGAGTGTCAAGAGAGCCTGGCATACAGTAAGACTCTTTAAAAAGCAAATATGGCCAGTGAGATGGCTCGGCAGGTAAGGCGCTTGCTGCACAAGCTCAGAGATCTGAGCTCCATCCACAGACCTTGTAAAGATGGAGGGAGAGAACTGGCCCCAAAGATCCACCTGCCTTGGCCTCCTAAATGCTGAGATTAAAGGAGTGAACCACCATGCTAGACCTAGCTCACAAGTTTAAGGCTAGCCCATAAAGTTCTAGGCCATCCCAGCCAGGGTACATTGAAAGACTGTCTCAAAAAGGGAAAAAATGTTTTGGCAGACTAAGGAGACAGGATTTGGAGTTAAATACATACATATATACATACATACATACATACATACATACACACACACACATATACATATGTATGTATATGTATATGTTGGTTATAAAAGAAAGGGGACTATGTGGGGCAGAAAAGGTCTTAAAGAGAGGCATCCATAGGTAAGTTCATGGAACACGTGATATGAAGCAGACTGGGTCCTATTGGGCAAGGGGACCAGCAACAACGTGGATGAGGAGAAGCTAGAGGTGAAATAAGCACAAAGTGTAGTGATATACATGTATGCAAATAGCACATGCCTAGCATGAATGCAAACAGCAGGAGATGGAGACCAGTGGTACAGCAGTTTGCTAGTGTGAGCTAAAAGACTGACTCAAAACATAAGCAAAAGAAAGGAAAAGCCATCATAAAATCATTATGCCAACAAATATTCAAAGTAATAAGGGACTGTGATAAAGCTCTGTGGTAAAGTAAAATGCCTCACATACACAAGGGCCTAAGCAGAATCCCCAGTAACAGAATTATTTAAAAACAAGAGAAATGTCCTGGATTTTAGGAAACACACTTAAAGTATTTAAGGATAAGGGGCAATGTGAATGATACTGGGTACAACATTGATGGAGGCCAACCTATTCTCTATAAAATTATCAAATACTTCAGGAAAAAGGACTTAACCGAAACAAAATCAAAGCCAGCACTTTTTAAGGCAATTGCCACCAAGCTGAGCTCCATCCCTGGGGACCACACGGTAAAAAGAGAGGACTTCCAGAAAGTCATGCCACAATGCACAAACACGTGTGCAATGATATATATACTTTAACTTTTAGAAGACGGAACTCACCACACAAACACCCTGACCATGCAGTCCCAATGACTCTAGAATTCCTATGACTACTCTTTTTTTCTAACTCTGATGTTTTGTTTTTTAAGATACAATCATGCTATGTAGCGTAGGCTAGCCTTGAACTCTTAATTTTTCTTCCTTTACTAGAATTACATAAGCATCTAAACATAATTTTACATCAAAATACAAAGTGAAAAGAAAGTTTAAAACCAAAGCCAAGTCTTCCAGTGACATTCCAGTGGCTGCACTCTTACATTTGTGTGGCTTAGGCAGGAAGGGCTACCTGGTGTTCAAAGCCAGCTTTGGTTAAATAGTGAGTTCTAGAACAGTCTGGCCAAGAGTGAGATCTGTCAAAAACTGAAAGGAGGTGTAAAACGTGGTTAAGAGCCTGAGCTGCTCTCTCAGAGGACCTGAGTTCGGTTCCTAATACTGGTGCCAGAGGCTCACAACCATTTGTAACCTGTAATCTGTAATCAGGGATCTGATGCCTCTGGCCTCTGTACTCATACCTACACACAGAGAGACACGCACACAAATTAAAAAGAATAAAATAAAGAGCAAGGTCAAGTGAGATCAGTTTTCACTTTGACTTGGCACCATGTGGAAGTGCTAGGAACCTACAAATCTTGGGTCTTTACCAAAAAAGCTTGGGAAAGTCACACAGAACACCCACCTGCACTATGCAGCTTGGTGAGGGAGTGCTTACTCACACATGAAAAGCTCCAGATTCGAACCTTAGCACAATGGTTGCCTGCCCAG
Organism: Montemys delectorum; assembly: GCA_019843815.1. Lineage (NCBI taxonomy): Eukaryota > Metazoa > Chordata > Mammalia > Rodentia > Muridae > Montemys > Montemys delectorum. The sequence goes on from JADRCD010203522.1 coordinate 9,987, forward strand.
CCCTTTTCCATGATTTTATTTTGAGACCAATCTGCACTGGCGGGCCTTGAACTTTTGACTCCCTTGCCTCAGTCTGCCAAGAAGCTCTGCCACTAGGCCCAGGAAATTTTAGCTTTATTTTGAAACCAAAGCACACAGAGGTAAGCAACTTGCCCTAAGACATTTCAGTAATAAAATGAAGTTTTCTCCACTGGGCTAGCTCTAACCTCCATTCTTCTGCACAAAGGGGCTGGATCCTCCCTCCCAGTGGTCTGTATCAACAAACACTCACTCCTCAAGTGTGGAAGTTCCACACTGGAGAGTGAAGGATTTACCTGCACAATACGGATTACTGGGATTGAAGTTCAAGGCAAACTCATGTGAGACCTGAGGGCAACATGAAAAAGGAATGAACCAACTTGGGGGTAGAACCCTCTCATATTAGCACATAGGGTTCAAGACCGGGATGCTGTAAATTTAAACCTAGCCTGAGTTATATAGTGAGCCAAACACGGATGGGCAGGGAAGTGCACATTTTAAATTCCAGCACAGAGGGGCATTAGGATCACTGTATACCAAGACCAGCTTCACCAAACAAACAAATAAACAACCCCCCTAAAAGAGATCTTTCCTACATTCCCCCCCTTTAGCCTCTTGAGCCCACCCCCCAACACACACAGCTGCCCCCACAACTCCTCAAAGATGGTCTCTGCAGACCAGGCTGGTCTTGAACTCAGAGACCCACTTACTGCTGCTTCCCAAGTGCTGGGCTAAAGGCATGCGCCACCACACTCAAAGAGTTGGTTTGTCTGCCTGTATGTTTGCTTTCTGTTTCAAGACAGGGTCTCATTATGTAACTCTGGCTGTCCTAGAACTCACTACGTAGACCAGGCTGGCCTCAAACTCACAGATACTGGCCTGCCTCTGCCTCTGCCTCTGCCTCTGCCTCCTGAGTGCTGGGATTAAAGGTGTGCATCATCATGCCTGGCTAAGGTTTTATTTTTCCTTTATATTGATGTGTGTGTGTGTGTGTGTGGGGGGGGGTTCCTGTCAGATCAGGAGTTACAGGTAGCTAATCTTCTTTCCTTCCTTCCTCTGTGGGTGCTGGGAACTGAACTTCGGCCATTTAGAGAAGCAGCAACTGCTGAGACATCTGAACAGGAACACCCCCAGCCCTTTACAGGGTCCATGTGTAGCTCAGCAGAATGCAGATTTAGCATGTTTAGGACTCTGGATTCAAGCCCCTAGAATACAAAATCAAAGCATGGGTATCTTGATATATGCCAGGATTCCAATAGGAGCTATTTAGCCCCGAGCTTGCAGGATTTATGCTTGCAAGAATGGATCTCTGAGCCAGGCAGTGGTGGCTCACACCTTTAATCCCAGCACTTGGGAGGCAGAGGCAGGTGGATTTCTCAGTTCAAGGCCAGGCTGGTCTACAGAGTGAGTTTCAGGATAGCCAGGGAGACACAGAGAAACCCTGTCTCGAAAAACCGAAAAAAAAAAAAATATATATATATATATATATGGATCTCTGGATCTCTCCTTGAAGCTGTGTGCCAAGTACTAAATACATTTCCCACTGACTCTGGACTTAAGACCCCTATACCAAAAAGAGAATAGAGGAAGGAAGAGGAGCACTTACCTGCCAATCAGGGGGCACCTGGGCTCCAAACCCAAATGCAGGAAACAGCTTGTCTCTGTGGGGGACAATGAATTGTAAAAGAGGCAGCAGGAGGATTGAGTCTACAAGTGTATACAGGGAGTGGAGTGGCCTTAACCAGGGACTCACGAGTCATAGTCTTGAACCACGCTGCCCACACTCCACAGTGCTGTCAGATACTCGTTGACTCCTGTAGGGCTCAGATAATGCAGGGAGTCAGGTGAGGATGGGTCGCCATTGGAGCCCGTGAAGTCCACACCCACCTGGGAAGACAGCAAGAATGGAGGTGAAGGACGTTTAGTCTAAGGCCCGTTCACCTGCCCCAGGAAGGCACTCCCAGTCACGTACAGTGAAGTTGATCTGGCAGCCGCCCATCACATAGTCCAGGAAGGAGTACTCTGTTTCCACCTACAGATGAAACCAGGTTAGGAGAGGGCGAACAGGGGACTAGCATCATGGAGCCCAGAGCTCAGAGCTTGGGTCACCATCTTACCCGGCAAGTTTTGACACAGACGGTTCCAGAGTTCCTGTAGCTTTTCTTTCTCTGCTGCTTCTCAGGGTGGACACATTCAAACTCAGCCTGGTGAGGTGAAAAATTAAAGAAACCCTCCACAGCATTAGCCTCGGACCTAAGCCATGCCCTCCAGACTTCCCTCTGGGCGGCAACCTTGCCGGCCACCCAAGCACTACCAACAGTCAACACTTACCGGGACTGCTTGCAGTTGGGCCAAGGTGGTGTGGAAGGTACCAATAAGATCATGTGACCCGTCACTGTCATAGTCTGAACAGCGCACCTGAGAGAAGGCGTGTGTATAAAGGAGATGCATGACAGGCAAGGAGTCTCTTCCCAGGACCCCTTCCCTCAATCCTTCTGCGGTAAACTCCTCACCTGGATGGGTGTGCTGAGGTCTCCACCGCAGAAATGCTGAAGAGAGACTGAGAAGCGCTTCCAGGTAGGGTTCAGGTTGTTCTTGACTACCTAAGGGCGGAGAGTAGAGAGCTCTGGTCAGGCCCATGAAGAGCGCCCACCATCTCCACCCACCAATAAGCTTTTTCTCTCAGTTCCCAAATTTGCTAATCACAACCCTGTAGCTTCCTCTCCTCTGCCAATCCAACCAACGCTGCCAGGAGTCACCTCAGTTCTGTATGCCAGCTGCCACTTCCCATCACCTTGCCGGAAGAACTCTAAGAAGGGATCAGATTTTCCTAGGAAGTCCTGCAGATGCCAAAGGGACCGAGTTATGAGATTAACGAAGACAGCCACGGCAGCAGCCCTCTGTAATTCTTGGGCCCTTGGGGTCTCCTTCCAGACACACCTTCTTATCTAGGTTTCTAGCTTCCACCTCCATGGTGACTACACGGCTGTCCTTTAGCTCCTGAGCTGTAACCTAGGCAGAAAAGAGTGTATCACCTCATGAATTATCTATTACACCACCAGCTTCACAATCTGCCCAGGGTTTATTTCTTACTGTAACGGTTCCCCGGCCTGCAGGCTTCCCAGGCTTCAACATCAAGGGTAGAGTCAGCGTCTGGCTGGATACAATCTGGGGCAAGTGAGGCAGCAGAGCTGTCAGCAGCTGTCTCAAGCAGGGTCAGGTCCTACTCGACAGGGAAATCCCTGTCATTCCTTACCTGACCTAGGGAACATTCAGCTCCCCCTAGGAAGTCATCATCCCCCAGCTCCGGTGTCTTGTTGTCTATGTCATAGATCCCAAAGCGTAGCTTCTGGACAGTCTCAAAGTGGTATTCTATCTGCAGAGTCTTGGAGAACGCAGGACTTGAGCAGTTGCGAACACGTTCAGTCCGGCAAAGCTGTGGTGATAGGTCACTAAGCGTCAGTGACAAACCCCCCACCCCAAACATAATGCTACCTCCCTCGATGGCCATAACCTTTAAGGTCCATCTCACCTCAGCCCAGGCCCCTCCTACATCCTGTAAAAGGACGCAGAGTGGGTCAGACTTGGAGCCAATGTCCTTGTCAATGAGATGGTCACAGGAAACGGACAGCTGAACCAAGGTCACACAATGGGCCATCTGCGGGGAAAAGAGCTGGGTCAAGCATCAGGGCCTCTCCATCATCTTTCACTGACTATAGTTCCCAGCCTGGGAAAGCTACATACTTCACACCCCTGAATTCCAAGTAAGCTCAATATCACCGGATGCAGTTGTGACACCAAACTCTGGCTCAAAAAATCAATCCTTACTCTGAATGTGGCCTTGACCGCAGCAATGCCATCCCAACCTGGGGCTCCAGCCTTAGTCACTGCAGAGGGTAACTGACCTCACTCTGATCACTCACTGCTCCCCAACAGCCAACAACGATGCCCTCCAAACTCTGGGGCCTAAACCTTGCATATTGGGCTCTGCCCCATCCACTGATTCTTCACTCTCTACTCTGCTGCTCAAGTGCACTCCTCACCATTTCCATGTCATGATACAGTCCAAGCCATGACTTATGTTGCCTAGCAACAGCAATAGCCTTTCCAGCTGGGCTCTTAACCTGTGTCATCCCTTATTTCTACTTCCCACCTCCACCCCACCAGATTATCAATGTAACGATCAAATTAATCCTGGCAAAAATATCCATGCCAGGTATGGTGGCACAGCCTGAAATCACAGCACACAGGAAGCAGAAGCAGGACTGGTGTATATGCAAGGCCACCCTAGGTAACATATAGAGTTGCAGGCTACCCATGGCTACAAAGTGAGATCCTATCTCACCTGTAATTCTAGCTCTGGGGAAACAAAGGGAAGGAATGAGTTCAGGGCCAGCCTGTGCTACAAAGTGAGTATGAAGCCAGGCTGGGTTACATGAGATCCCAACTCAAAAGCAAACAAAAGGGCTTGAGAGATGGCTCAGCAGCTAAGAGAATGCTATGCTCTTGCAGAGAACCTGAGTGCAATTCTCATCACCTACGTTGGGTGACAACCTACACTGGGTGACAACAGTCTACAATTCCAGCTCCAGGAGATCTGATGCCTCTGGCTCATGTCTTTAGTCCACAGACATATTAATTAAAAATAAAACAAGAGAACCTTCCTGATGAACCTCACACTCTGGACCATCACCTGTAGAAAATGCACAAGCCACACATTGGTCTGATGCATGATCTGAATTCCCAGGCCCTTCTCACACCATCTCCTGTCAGTTCTAGGATGAAATCATTCTGGCCTTCGCCATTCCTCAAGCCCACCAGATTCATATTCCCAAGACCTGTAACATCAGGTACTTGGGATTTTTTGGTTTTTCTTTTTTCTTTTTTTGGTTTTTCAAGACAGGGTTTATAGGCGTAGCCTTGGCTGTCCTGGTACTTACTCTGTAGACCAGGCTGGCCTCCAACTCAGAAATCCGCCTGCCTCTGCCTCCCAAGTGCTGGGATTAAAGGCGTGCGCCACTTCCACCCAGTGGGTACTCTTGTTTTTAATCACCCACAGGATTGTCTCATTCCTCATCATGTCTGTTACACTAAGTCTTGCCTGCCACTCTGAAATTCTAACTCTAGCACCACTGACACACGGCAGACTTGACTGTGACTCTCACACCAGTATCTAACTTATTGCATATGTGTTGATTACAGTCTCTAGCACTAGGATGAAAACTCCACATGTGAAGAAGAATGTCTCTATACATCGTTCTATCCCAAGCACTCAGATAAGCACGTTACATGAAATCCAAAAGGCCATCTCTAGCCCAAACATCTCTAGTCCTCCTTTCTCCAAATTCAAGCAGCAACAAAACTCTCCAATTCACCTGCTTCCTCTGTCAAAAACATCATCACATTCTAGGAGTCACCAGAGTGACTATGATGTAGTTCCCCCTACAGCCCATGAGTGCAGGCGATATGACCCATCTACATCAAGTGTACACAGAGATTCCGTGCTGGCCTTGCCTCAGCAGCCCAGCTTCCCAGCAGTACTGCCTGGGATGCCTCCCAGCCTCAAGATCTACATTATTAGCCCCCCAGTCAACCCCTTCTCCTCCCAGCCTACATCGACTTGCTTTGGTCCCTACGTTTCCTGTTGGTTGTTGGGTTTATGAAATGGGAATTGAATCAAGAGTCTTGTGCATGCCAGGCAACTGAACTTTATCCCCACCCAGATCAGTCCTCACAATATTCTTAGAGTCACCCTCAGCACTTGAGCCCCCTGCACAAACGAATAAGGAAAACCTCACTTCTCTTCATCCAAGAGTCTGTAGTCAACCTAAGCCAGATGTGTGTATTCTCACTCCCACCAGGAAGCCTCCTGCTTCCCCAGGATCTGATTCCATCTAGGCAGGAGAGGTCATGGTCTCGAGGCAGTCAACAACCCCAGGTAAACTGTGATCAGCAGATGCAGTGTTCTGAGTCTACAAACTGTATGCAGCTTTCAACCTTCCAGATGGCTAGCTCCCTTAGAGGTTCAACAGACAACAGCTTTTGCCCCATCATGATTGAATTGCAGGTCTGTCACCCCCTCATGTTACCTGGGGCAGTGTTTGCTACCTTTTCACTATGCTTTAACAGAGAAACCCAAAAACCTCAAGGCGACTCAAAGGTCCATCAGCTGGGTGGGGCTGGACTCCCTAGCAAACACACAAAGGAATACTGAGCATGGACTCAACAGGTAGGTCCACACTACCTGAAAGCACTAGATTATAAGTCAGCAAGAGTGGAACCCATTTTTAGACATGCTACTTAGGTAAATAAATATGCAACAGATCTGTACACACACACACACACACACACACACACACACACACACACACACTAATATACTTGGGGAAACAGAAGCATGTCTATATTGCTTTGAGAGGTGTTGGAGAAATGAGATAAAATCAATAATTTCTTATGTTCTATACTACCCTCTTTTCTATTTTGAGACTTTGCAGCATCACTTTGCAGATAAGGATGACATTTGACCTTAGATTCTGGATCCTATGACCTCTCCCTACTAAGTGCTAGAGTTATAATCTGTATACTTCTAAATTGTTTTCAACATTCTATTTTGCAGATCTTGTTAGCTTCCTACTCAACGTTAACACACACATTTAAAGTTATTATCAACTACTCAGTTCAAGAACGATCAAGCTATAACATTTCTGGCCATAGAAGAAAACAAGACAGTTTCTTCGTCTCAGTACTGCCTCACCTAGCCAACATCTAGTCTCTAATTTCAAATCCTATACACCTGCCCAATGACTCTTACACTTAATACCAAACTCTCTAGCAAGCTACTTTCATCTCCCCAAGAGAGAGTTTCTGCAGCACTGAGTAGTGGTGTGTTGTGTTAACCTGAATTCTCTAACTCAAACTGTAAGACCTTCCTTAGCTCCTTCAACCGAGATAGGCAGAGTGTTAGAGACAATATCCTACCTAGTGACTGTTGCTATCCACAGCTCTGGTCTGACATGACTCCCTTAGGAATTCTTGCCCAGCAGGATTTCAGTGTCTTTGAGTAACGGCAGTGGTTTCCTTTATCAGTCTTTTGTAACTACAGAGCCATTTCTGTGTTTATTAGCTAAATGAAGAGCAGATCATGCCATTTCTGGTTAAAACCTTGGAATAGCGTCCCAGCATGATCAATATAAAACTCCTCAAGTTTAAGAGCTGGAGAGGTGGCAGGGACCAGAGCTGAGCTTCCAGCACCCATGTCAGACAACTCCAGCTCCAAGGAATCCAATGTACTTTTTTGGTTTCCACAGGCACTGTAACCACATACACAAACCCATGCATAGATGTGTATAAGTACACAAAAGTTCACACACACACACACACACACACACACACACACACACACACCTCAAACCAAAAACAAAACAAAACAAAAAACCAAAGTTCTGTGGGATAGGCAAGATGGGCTTAGTGGGTAACGTCACTTGCCGTCACACTAGAGCTTGATCCCTGGGGGCCACACAGTGGAAGGAGAGACCTGCAAATTATCTGTCACTTGGATTCCACATCTCCTCAATGTCTCCAAATCTAAATGTAATTTTAAATATTTAAAAATCCACTCCAATCCATAGCTCTTACAATGGTCTACAAAACCTAACCTATGTATAAATAGCCACCCAGCCACTGACGTGTGTTCCCACTGGCCTGTTGTGATTGACACCCACAGTATCATGTCCCATTCTCCAGATCAGAGTGCTTGTGCCACATCTTCTCCCATGGAGAGCAAGCTATGTTAAGAACAGGAACTCTGTCTAGCTTATATCTCTGGTACCTACTTATAAAAGACACTCAGTAAATGAGTTAGTGTTGAAATTACAACTGTCTCACCCCCTCTTCCATTTAAATGTGGGTTCCTTAGAACTAGCACTAAGTATTCTCTAAATGCTCAGTACTAGTACTCAGTGTGGGAAGCTGGTGCTCATAGCTATTTGATGAACTATTAGAATGAATAACATTGGGTCCTTTTCACTTGAATAAATACCAATAAACCTTCCCTATCTTGTCCCTTGAACAACTGTGCTGACAAATTTTAATCCAGAGGACTAAGATGTAGTGAATGTTTGCCTAATTACAGCCTGGGTTCAACCCTCAACACTAAAAATAAATGAAAACAAAAATATCAAACCATAAAATCTCAATCAATGCAAGACTCCTGTAATTTCCTATCAATGAGAACCAACTTAAGTAAATAGGCAAAAGATTCAAAGATACCCCATAAAACACGAGTATGAAATAAGCTAATGAAATGACCCAAGACATAAGTGACCAGAGAAAGGCAAAATAAAACTAAATATAAGACCACCAAGGCCAAATTTTGTCAAAGGATATGAATTCTAAGAATCAGTAAAGCATTAAATGTGCCACCTTGGTAAACAGACTGGCCAAGTTTTCAGGAAGCCAAATATGCACAGAGCCAAGTGTAATTCCCCTGGCTGAGTTTAATCTAAATAAAAACATCACAGCTACCAAGCTTTTTACAGAATGCTCAAAGCAGCTTTATTCACCGTAGCCCAAAACACTTCTAGAGTCCATCAATAGAATGGAATTATTTTTCTAGAAAAAACAATCAGTAACTAAAAAGACTAATGAATTTTTTTTTTCCTTTTTTTTTTTTTTTGAGACAGGGTTTCTCTGTGTAGCCTTGACTGTCCTGGAACTCACTCTATAGACCAGGCTGGCCTCAAACTCAGAAATCCGCCTGCCTCTGCCTCCCAAGTGCTGGGATTAAAGGTGTGCGCCACCACGCCCGGCTAAGACTAATGAATTTTAAGGATAAAAATATTGATTCAATTTGTTAGGTTTAGAATTGTCAAAAACTAATTTCTGGTGCCCTCTCCTACAGGGAGAGGTAGGTATTTACTGAGGAAGGCCGGAACTCTAGGGAAGGATGACCAGATTCCTCACTCAGGGTGGGCAAAGTGGGTGGGCCTACTGTGTACAAAGTAGCATAAGGGGTCAACTCTCAGTGAGTTAATATAATATTATGAAGTTGGCCTGGCTTCTAGTCTAAATGTTACAGGTTCCTGTGAAAAAGTTTCCTATTTGTGTTTTGTTTTCTTCTCACAGATTCCCTCTTTTATTTGCAGTTTCACTGGCCACTAGGAATCAAGTCTACAATCCCAGCATTTGGGGAGTAGAAGCTGGAGGAGCCACAAGACCCTGACTCAAGGATACAGAAACCAAATAAACCTGTAATTTTCTTTTCTGTGATGCTATCAAACTCAGAGCCTTGTGCATGCTAAGTAGGTGCTCTATCTCTAAGCTACCTCCCTAGTCCCCACCCTGACATGACTCATGGAGACCCTGCTGTCCTGAAGTACCACTTCGTCTTCATCTCAAGGCTGGGATTGCAGCTGAAAACCATCACACCTACCTATAGCTAGTGTTCTACATTTTGAGCTATGTTTCCCTTAAATTATCTGTATCTGTAGATTAATTTTTCAAGTCTTCCTTAAAATCTACTTCTAAGCTTATCCCTGCTTGGAAATCCATGATTAAAACTCCTGGTGCACTTCTGCCCACCTGTGACAACATGCCACCTGTTTTGAGCCATCCCTTCAGATGGCTTCACTGTCCTGCCGTCTCAGGCTCCAGAGTGCTGAGGTCACAGCCTGCGCCCACATGGGCTGCCAACGGCTAGACTAGATTTACCAAAACTCACTGTTCAGACAGAGATTAGATTGCCACGAGGCTTTTATTTCAACTTTCTTGAATATTACAATAAGGTGATTCAGTAAGAAAATCAACTTTCTCATTTAAGAGGTCTGGCTTATACTTAGATCTCTGTGTACAGAAGAATTCCTGCTCAATCAATTACAGGATGAGCCAAGGACCTTCAGAAAAGACTCAAGAAATGACTTCAGAGTAACCTGGCCTAATGCTAATCCCATTATGGGAAAGGTGAGTATCTGGCATATTCTGTTATCTCCTCTTTCTATTTGGGACTAGTACAGTTTCAGATGAAATTAAAAAGATTGAGTTCTAACTTGTTCTGTCTTGTTCAGGGGGGTGGGATGCTCATTCCTTTCCATTTTCCTTGTTTTTTTCTTCTTGCCTCTTGTCCCAACAGCCAACCTCAGAGCTTTCTAAGCCTCATACCATGTCAGAATACAATTATACATATCATCTCTTACAGCAGAGACTCACATCTGGGCATGATGATGCAGGTCTCCAATCCCAGCTGAGGCAGGACTGGAGGTTTGAGTCAATCATGAGTTTACATAATGAAAATGTGTCTTAAACCAAATGAAAAACCCTATCTCATTTTTATAGTTTGCAATATCATACATAGAATGGAATTGAGTGAATATCTAACCCATATTCTGTGACCCCAGGTGGAGGAGAGGCGGGATTTGGATGTGGCCATATGATTAAGTGAAATTCAGGCGAGAACACAAATATCTGGAACTTTGCTTTTTTGAGACATCTCACCATGTGGCACTGGCTGGCCTACAACTTGCTATATGTAACAGACTGGCCTAAAACTTGGAGAGAGTTACCTGCCTCTGCCTCCCAAGGGCTGGGATTTAAAGGCATGCGCCTTCATGCTTGGTCTAGAACTTTCTGAATTATAAACTCTCTTCTCCCTGAAAAAAAAATTGTTTTTATATTCACTATTTATCTGAAGGAGAAGACACAAAGATGGACAGTGAGCAGACACTAAATACTGCTATTTCTTCACAGGCATAAGATGCTACTGTACCAGATGGGTGTCCTGCCCATAAAACTTAGGCAAAATAATTGTCTCCTTGACTTTGAGGGGGGATATGATTAGCTCTGAAGATTCATGTAGATAATATGTGCAGGGCTCTTAGGTACCTAGGACCTGTGCTGGAATTATAAGCATGTTAGCCATCACCATCTTTTCAAGCCTCATACAAGCTCCCCCATAGCAGCACTCATCTTCTTTGGAGGCACCAAATTTAATCTACAATGGACAATTGTATTCTTTCCATGTTTCTCCCCCACCTTGGCTATTGAGAAACTCTTTGTAGCAGGGTCTCATAGAGCATGAAATGCCCTCCCACTTTCACGTAATCAAAGTTGGTCCTCATCTTTCTACCTCTACCTACCAAATGCTTGATTGTAGATCACAACTCTGCCGACAAATCCCTAGCTACACACCACAGACCTACATACCACAGACCTATATACAATAAAAACTTCAGGAAATCTGGCATCATTGTACTGGACCAGACTTAAAAAGAATCTGAAGGATTGTGTGAGCAGGTGGCCTTGGTGCATTTAAGATTAAGGAGTAGATACTGCCCTCCCCTAGTTTTCCCTGGAAGAGGTTTCCATCATACCATTGTTGATAGGGATTCTCTTCAGTAATAGAAAAATTATGTGCCCTTCATTTCTTATGTTCCTTTCCCCACATTAGCAGGCTCTAACTGCTCTTCATAAATCCAAGGGCAGATTTTTTTCCTTCTGGGTTCAGTTGCCAGATGGCCTAAAATTCACTTATTGGTCTTTCAGGATTATGAATTATATGAGCCTCTTCATTTTCAAGAGCTTAATCAGGAAACCCTGCAATCCCTACCTCCCTTTATCTATCCAAAGTCATGGTACAAAAGTGGCAGGGCCCACAAGTAGATTAGTCTCTCTGTAGCAGCATCATTCCTTCAGACAACGCAGTCATGCTCACACCTGTCGTTGCCTACCTTGGCAAAATGGAGCAGCTCACAGATGCTGGAACAAGTCTTGGAGGCCAATCAGGAAACCCTCCAGAGGCTCCCAACTGAAGCCCGGCCACCCGCCGAATAGCCCTTCCCCCATAAAACTGGAGCAGCACAGGCACAGCAGCAGCACCACTTTTCTTCCCTTCTCACTTCTGCAAGGGACATGGAGAAGGCACTTGTTTTTCTTGCCCCTGCATCTCCCTCTAACTTTAGAATTCTCCAAGTTTAAATAAGCAGCTCCAAAGACATTCCTCACAGGTCACAAACTGACCCAAATAACTCTTTTGAGACAGTCTATAATGCAGGCTGGCCTATTACTCTAGATTCCCCTTGCCTCAATCCTGCAAGAGCTGTTATTAAAGACACTGCTACAGTATGACCAAGTCCAAGTTCTTCTATAGTGAAACTCTTTATTCATACATGAATCACACCTAATAAAAGGTACGCACATAAATTAAAATTTCAAACAATGTAATTTATTTAGACCCATATACTTCTAAGCCTGAGTCACACAGAATCTGGCAATACTGCAAAGCCTAAAGTGTGCACACAAGAATGTAAGTGGGAAACACAGCAGGTTCCCAACTTGTGGAGATGGTCAGCAAATCTGAAAACCACTCATTCAATTCCAGCATCTCCAAAGATCTTTCCAAAACCAAACACATTTCACCTGTCCCTTCAGAGTAGAAAACCTAACCCAGAGAAAACTGGATATGGAGTTGCTCCCCACCCAGAGACTTTGTGTTCAGAGATCCCGTATCAAACTTCATGGCCGGGCAGTGGTGGCGCACACCTTTAATCCTAGCACTTGGGAGGCAGAGGCAGGCGGATTTCTGAGTTCGAGGCCAGCCTGGTCTACAGAGTGAGTTCCAGGACAGCCAGGGCTATACGGAGAAACCCTGTCTCAAACAAAACAAAACAAAACCTTCATCTGCCCACTTACATCCTGCATCTGATCACTACCATACATTGGTGGGTAGTGCTTGTTATTCCATGTTTACCTTATTTGGGGAACTAAAATCATGGAGCATTGAGGAAGGCTCTTCACTAATAGACTGGGGACCCATCATATGACCACTACTAGTGAATTCAGCCCCACATTGACACTCCTCAGAAGAGGGAGAAGCAGGAGACACTTGCTACCTATGAAGTATGAGAGCATCCATGAAAATTCTGTTTGTAGTTCTGTAGGTTCATAGCTCATACCTGAAGTCCCAACACTATAGACTTCTCTGTCAATAAAATGGGAGTGGTGGTGGCAACTCTCTTGGCTAGGAGTGATCAACAAGGGTCTATTTGGCGTGATGCCTAATATATACTAACTGTTCTCCTTTAGTGCTCAAAATAAATGTGCCTTTGGGTGTATTGGTGTAGCACCCTTTCGGATCCTTACGCTTGCGGGACACTTAGGACTTAAATGGCAGGATGGGAACAGGCTAGAATAGAAAACGGTGATTAATCCTCTCTTCTGAGTAACAATGTGAGGCTTCTATTCTACTGCACTCAAGAGGGAGGGAAAGTCACCAAAGCAGTCAAGTCAAACGCATTTTAGTTTCTCTTCAGGGCCAAACTCATACCCATTTCCAAAAGAAATGGAATAGCTGGGGTTATAGAACCATGGACACTTACCACTGAAAAATCTGAATCCTCTTTTACAGAACAAAGCTCAAAGGACACAAGAACTAATAGAACCAAAAAGAATTTCTGTCCCATTCTGTCACTAGCTCCCATTTTATAGTTCAGTCCAGTCTCAGAGCTAGGTAGCCACTTAAGATAATCCCCTAGTGTACTATGTGACCTTCTTTTTCTCCATGGCCTACATATACTAACTAGCCTTATATACAAATGTAAATAAGTCTACATCCATCATAATCTCCTTATCACTGAAACAGCAATGGAGGACTTGCAGGACTCCAAACTTGCAGGATTTCATCAAACACATGTATGGCAAGATTCGTCTCAGAAAGTGGCTTAGAGCAGCTACCTTCCGGGGTAGTCAACGTCTGCTTCCATCCTACCCTGTTACAACATATGTTTCTGGAGCCAGTTAAACATGGAGGATGTGAGGAAATACCAGACCATCTTCCTGAGCATCACCAGGGAAAGAACATTGTCAAAAAACATTGCCTCTCCAGTGTGCATGCTGCTTGACCAGTAGTGGACCAGAGCCTTTGTTCATAATGCATGTTTTCCTTACTCACTGGTTTAGTAACTCACTTGGTTGGGATACATGGAGAATCTTAAGCCTTTAAAAGGTTCCGTCTGGAAAACTAATAAAATTTGAACAGGGAAATTACAGTACAGCCACAAGCTTGTTTCCACCTGAGTTAACTGTCTGACCAGGAAAGCCTTTCTGTGGCATTTCTATTTGCCTTCCCACATGGCATATAGCTATGACTAAGTTATAGTTATGTGAAAACAGAAGTGTATGAAGACCAACAAAGTTGAGTTCCAGCAACAAAAAAAGTGGTCTATCTCCTCATAGACAGATCACATGGCTAAAGGGAATTAGAGATGCAGTGTCTCCACCTGCCGGCTACCATGTAGATAGGGACATGAAAGAAGGAGCAGCAGCACAGGCTGGTGTTTTGGTTATTTAAGTGGCCTGGCTCCCTCAGCCTTTCTTTTTCCCTCTTGAAAACAGATCTCACTATTTAGCCCTGGCTGGCCTGGAAGTCACCATGTAGACCAGGCTTATGCAGAGTGCTGGAATGAGGATGTACCACAGCCAGTGTGGAGCAGCACAATGTGGTTCCTGTTTGCTATGAATCATATAACTATCCTTTGCAATCAAAACTTAAGTAAATGACCTCTACTGTCAGGAGGCTACAGTTCACTAAGACTAATCATCCCGATTTCCAGCAGATTTATTTACATGTGAGAAGGCAAAAGGAGAAAATGTGGTGGCAGCAGAAACTGAAACTGGAGGAGCTGGCAGAAACTCCTGGGATAACTCAGGCTATGCCAACATCCATATTTATGCCTTTCCTCCTTCCCAAATAAAATAGGTGGTGGTCAGATTATTGAAAAAGACTTAAAAAATAATTGTTCCCCAGGCCAGAGTCTAGATATCTCACATGGGGATGCCAATATTAATACTCCACCCCATTCACCACTTCTCTGCAACTATTTGCTGAATTTCATGTCCTAACCTCTAACATTTCATTAGAGGAAGAGCACTGAAGCCTTTAGATATCAAAGACCACGGTTAATGCGATTTCTCCCCTACTATACAACCTCAGTGCTGAAGTGTTGTCCTGTACCTCGGACTGAAATGTTTACATCAGGATCATTTCTCCTGGACTCTTCAGTAGCAGAATGGTATGCAGAAAGCATGATACGCTGCATTGGTTGCTTAATGTTACATACGTTGATCCAGAAAAGGAGCCATACTTAATTTAAGGATGCTTGCAATGTAGCTCAAAACATCACAATTAAGTCCAGAAGAACATACTAAGAATTAGCATTTCGTAGGAAATGAACTTGCTTATGTCGTTGGACATAGGGCTTTTCCACAGAACTGCAAGTGTGCTAACACATCACTCTTCAAACACTTATACAGGAAGCTTTCAGATTTTATACTAAAAAATAACATTTTTACATGAAAAGGTAAAGCTTTAAGTTTAGAACCTACCCTATCCCATTAAGAAAAGAAAAATACTCTGGGGAGGATGGTGATATACTTTCTTGTATAAAATGCTAAAGAGCAGAAAACCAACAAACTGCAGAAGTATTCTTTCCTAAGTCCATCCCTGTCTATGTGTGGGGGCTGATGATGTCACGCCATCATTTTGCAAATGCTTAATCAACAGTCAGTTTTAAAAAGACTTAGACAAGGTAGCCTGTGTCTGCTGTCCAGTTACTTGACAAGCCAAGGTGGGAAGAATGCTGGCATCCAGTTCTATGTAGCCTGGGCAAATACAATCAATAAAATCACTCAGTTGCAATGTGGAATTACATATTAATTAGTCTAAGCTCTTCTAAAGCTGGACATGCAGCTCAGTGGCAGAATACCTGCTCGGATTTTCTAACACAATAGGATATTCAAATACAAGCTAAACTCTTACATGATAAAGATAAAAATTACAAACATTTCCCAAGAACTCTGGTTCTAAGAAACAGCCCACGAATCCTAGCAACTCTAACCCGGCCTTTTAAACCAGCAGTCTATGACAACTTCATTTACTAAGTTCATTAAGTTGAACAAATGTGAAAGGGACAAGACCCAGAACACCAATGTCACAAAGCAACAATTGTTTTGGCTACCTTTTCCTCCCCATTTCAAATCCATCAAATAGGAATACAAAAACAAAGCTTTTGGTGAATGAAATTAAGAACCTACTCCAAGCATTTTTCCCTTTCCCACTGCAACCAGTATTTGAGAATCAGAGTCCACAGAGTCTTGGAGACTCCTGGTGAGGAGGAGAATCTGGTCCTCAAGTTCTTCCCAAATCCACAGAACGAAGCCATCAGCTAACAAAGCACACACAATAAAATGAAATTCTGAAAACGAAGATGCCACAGACTTGACCTAGAATCAAGTTTCCTCCCTGCCGTTCCAAGGCATCCTCTTCTTCCACACTTCAGCATCAGAAGACAAGAATAAGCAACAATTGTTACCTCTAAGATCACCACATCCACATTTCCAAAGGCACAAAGGATTTTCTTCAATTAAAAACAAAAACCCAAAAAGTGGTATTATAGCTCAAAGAAGTACTATGCAGTTAAAGCATTAAAGCATCAGCCTTTATTTTGTGACAAGTTTATTGAACAGTATCCAAGACTTCTTTATGAACAAAAATTGCTAAATGATGCCAAAGTAGATGTGCTGGCAATGCTGTGGTCACACTGTCAACAGCCCTTTGGCTGTGCTTGAGTTCAAAAGTTTGGACTACAGAACTGCCAATAAAACAGCTGAAGTAAAATAACTTACACATGGCAATTGTGAGTGGGAAAAGTACGCAGTGATCACCGCCAGAAACGTCCCCAAAACATGGACTAGGAGTCATTGTACATGTTATGTTCTTCACTCATTTTTCCAACGCTTTCAAACTCTGAGTGCATTTTATTTTTACACACTTCATCAATCACAGAATTCAGCAAAATGGAGTTTGAATTAGCTTGTTTCCTTACTTTTGTGAAAGGTGAACATTTCCACCTAAAGCCATTTGTGCTTGCTTACTTCCATATATGTACGTACGCCTACATTTTCATCAAGCAGATCGACTGACCTTAGCTACACTGAATATTACTATCTATAAGTTTGACATTTCCTAATGCAGCTTTAATTGTCAATGCTTTGACAACTTAAAATAACAAATCAGGAGCTACATTTCACTTAACACTGTTGCATTAAAACAAAACCTACAACAGCCACTAATAATTGTACATCCAGACTAGTACAAACACAGAAAACACCTCCAAATTATGCTTATGAGCTAAATCTGGCACTGAAGTTTTAAAAATTTACAATTGCTTATTTATATAGTAGTACATTTGTAGGTTTCTCTACTCCTATTAAACCAAAAGAAAAATAAACACTAGTAAAAACTTAGGAGAAACAAATTAAACCTAATGAAATATTCTTTTCCATATATGTCAAAGTCACCAAAACAGGCAATAAAATTTACACATGAAATTGAGAATACCTTGACAGTGTTTACAAACACACTTTGAGCAAAGCTTTACAAAGCCTTCATACCATACAAATGAAAAAATTACGGAAATTCAAATCTATACCAAGACTAGTTCTGGAAAAAATGTCTGACGAGAGGTATGAATAGTTTGATAGAACACATTTTCATGGTTATTAAAACAAAAATAAAAACTGAAACTTCAATGCCCAAACAAGATAAAACAATATACTTAGCAATTAGGTCTGTCTCAAACATACAAGCTCAAGTTCCAGAGGGCAGAGCATTTAATTACATTTCACAACATGCTCTGTCGTGATTAAAGGGAATGCGGAACACAATTCTCTCTGACTTCTATACCAACACTATTTTCTTAATTTATTTAATGAACAGTGATAACCAGGTTTTTCTGTTTAGCATTTATCTAAGATGTAGAAATAACAAAATAGTTGCAATTGAGTGTATGAAATATTTAATAAGCATGTAAGAAGATACAACCAAAATAAACTGTGAGAAAGGATAAAAGATTTTCACCTTCCAAAATCATTTTTTCTAAAATATAGTCAAGTTTCCAATGGAGAAAATAACCTGCAGTTGAAATAAGATGCCCAAAATAGTTCTAAGGTGTTCACTCTGTCTCGGGAACGAGAAATGATTACTTAACAAAGAATATCACGTATAAACATATTGCTTTTTGAGGCAGTAGCTATCTGTCAAGCAAATTGTGTTTGTGAGCTATCAAGTGATTCACAATGCAGCCACTTTTCAAAGTCTGAACAAACCTTTCCCTGAACAAAACATCCCTATACTCCTCCAAGCCTATAGTAGTGATAGGCTTTCCAAGCTTTCCACGCAAGAGACTGTTGCCACTCTTAACTCTAAAATTACACGACAAAACTTTACTTCAGTGTTCTACTCCCTTAGAACACAAGACAGGCACTACATATAGACATACATACATACATTTGTGTGTGCATGTGTATGTGTATACATGCATACATACATGTATATATATAAAATATGTGTGTAGCTTATGTGAGAAATGCTTCTTTTAAAAGTAAATGCAGACTTCTCAATGGTGGTGTGTCAAATCAAAGCTACATTATGTGAAAGGTACTATTTATTTCCCATTATTATTCATCAATCTCCAATTCTGTATGTCATGTGAAATGTAAAACAGCTTTCAACATTTTAAATTTAGAAAAAGAGCCTAAGTGTCAGTGAACAAGATGTGATAAAGCAAATGCTTTTAAGGGAAAGGAGATTTAGCCAACCGAAGACTCCCTCCATCTTAGTGTCCTGATTGCCAAAAGGAAAGAATATAAAATGCACAGAGTGATCTCAATTCTCTTTTCTGACAGCTGTACTTAGACTCCGCATAAAGAATTTTTTGTGAACAGGCTCATGATCAAACAACTATACCAAAAAGCCTCCAAATTAACAGAATTAAACACACATCAACCTATGATCCAACTTAGGGATCTTTCATTCTACAATACTACTGCTAACAAAACTACCACTTTCAATTTCAGTTTTATATTCCAAGATAGAATGCTCTTTCCTATGAATTCCTTTGTTCCAAAATTCACATAAATTGGGACATAAACAATTTGCTAAATTAGTCCATCACAGTAAAGGATTTCAAATCAAACATCTAAACACTAATTACTAGGTGGTTTCTGATTTTCATTGTCATCCAAACACTATGAACAAATTTTAAATTTCCTAAACTAATTAAAACTTTTCGGTCAAACCAAATAATGTCAATAGAGGACTCCATAGTTTATTTTTATGGTAAAAGTCATTTCACACAATCATAAGTGTGACATTAGAAATCAAAGTTCAGGGTTATTTAGCACAAACCACAAGTGTGGAGTTTTTGTATTAGAAATTAATTAAAAACTAATAGTTGTACTTGTTAAAGTGAGTCAATTAGGTAAATAAAGTGGCCACACTGTAGCAGGACTGTCTATACAGCAAGAACCCTCAAGAAGCAATAAAGGTACATACAATGAATCCGGACACAGAGACTTTATTCAATTTTAAAAGAAAATGAAGGTTTCAGACAAAGCTTTGACCCTATAACAAAGCAAGTTAAGTCCAGCTTTAAATCAAATTGCAAAAGTAGCCAACTTCTAATTGTCATCACTGGTACGAACACCTTCCACAAGCTCTACTCACGTTTCTATTTTCTTCATCCCATGTGGTATAAAAGAAAACCAATCTAGATTCCTTGATAAGCTTTATATGATCAGAGTATTACAAATGGTCTCTACTGTACGCCAAAATTATTTTTGTGTTCTCTCCAGATAGCTTTACTGTAACAAATTGCAATGTTTATTCTGTGAGTTGTAAAACAGCCAACCAATGAATGCTCTGTGTTATAGAAACCAATCTATCTGCAATTGAAACAATCCACAGGTTCTAACCTGGAACTACTAGGAAAACAACCTGGATGCATTAATCACAGCAAAATAAAGATATACCCAGTAAGGAACTGATGTGAACGGCTACCCTAAAACGAGTTTTACCTTTCTTGAACCTATAGGCCTATCATTTAAGTCAATGACAGCAGCTGTGGCTTCATCCCGAGATTCAAAAGCCACCATGGCTTCACCTGTAGGCATACCTTTTTCATTGTATTTTAAACATACTGAACCTGGAATTACTTGATAACCATAAAAGAAATCTAAAATTTCATCAATAGATACAGTAAAAGGCATGTTCTGCACCTTAATTATTGTAGGTCCTGGTTTTCCAGAGCTAGCTCCAAAGCCAGGGGGGCCCCCAATATGGATTGGGCCAGGCCCAGGCCCAGGCCCAAAGGCTGGAGGCCCACTCAAATGCCCAGGAACACTTCCAAGACCAGGGGGTCCACTTCCAAAACCAGGAGGAGCATTTAAACTACCTGGGCCATTTCCAAAGTTCTGAGGGATCCCCCCAAATCCTGATGGACCACTTATATTATTTGGTGCACCTCCAAAACCTGGAACTTCCAGTCCCAGGCCAGGCAAACCACTATTTCCAACCGAAGGCATAACAGGTCTAACATCACCAAAGGCACCCCCTAATCCTGGAGGAGGGAGTGGTGGCCCAAAGGCATTGGGCCCACCAAAATTACCAGGGAAGTTAAATGGTGGCCCATTATTGGCCTCCTTTGATCCTACAGTCAAGAAGACATGCTCTTCTCCTCCTGCACTGGGGATGCCAGCACCAGGTATTGCGGGACCAGGTATTGCAGGACCAGGTATTGCGGGACCAGGTATTGCGGGACCAGGCATTGCGGGACCAGGCATTGCGGGACCTGGCATTGCGGGACCAGGCATTGCGGGACCAGGCATTGCGGGACCAGGCATTGCGGGACCAGGCATTGCGGGACCAGGTATTCCAGCACCGGGTATTCCGGCACCTGGTATTCCAGCACTAGGTATTCCAGGACCAGGTATTCCGGGACCGGGTATTCCAGCACCAGGCATTCCAGAGCCGGGCATCCCAGCACTAGGCATTCCAGAGCCCGGCATACCCGCACTGGGCATTCCAGCACCCGATATTCCAGCACTGGGTATTCCGGCAGTGGGAATTCCAGCAGTGGGTATCCCTGCATTAGGTATCACTGGTACTGCAGGATTACCTGGAACAGGTATCTTTAGGCCCTTTTTTCCTTGGGCTGGGGGATTTTTCTCAATCTCTCTCATATCTTCTAGGGTAACTATATGAACAAAAGCTTCTCTCCCATTCAGCTTTTTACGGTGTAAGTGTTCAGATTTATGTGCATCATCTTCAGTTTTAAACTGAACCAATGCTTGTCCTAAACCCTGCCCATTGTTATCAACAAGAACATGTACAGCATTCTCATCCACTGGGATTCCTTCTAGGAACTGAAGAACATCCATCTTGGTAATGCTGAATGGAATGTTTGTGATATGGGCACAGACTTTGGCAGAACTGACGTCCCCCTCTGGATTTAACACCATTTCCCTCTGCTCGTAGCTCAAGTTCTGAAGTCGTTTTCGAATCATATCTATCTTTTCTAGCATACCTTTCTTAGTTATTGGATGAACTTGAATGAAACGATTGCCCATGTATTGTTTATGACGACAGAGAGCAGCCTTATAGTCAGCATCATTCCTGAATTCTACAAAGCCTTCACCAGTTGCTTTCCCATTGGGTCCATAAGCTATATAAATACTATCTTCCACAATATCCAACTTCTTAAAAAAATCAATGACATGTTTGTTTTCTGCTTCAAATGGTAGCCCTTTTAAGTAAACACAAAAACCAGCCTCATGTGGTGATCTTGATCTTGACCTTTTCTGCCCACTGGGTGATTTTGACCTTGGAAGTGTCTGTGGAGGAGGGTGGGCTTGTCCAGAAGGCCCCATACTTTGCTTAAAAGTGATATGACCTCCAGCAGCTACCCACTGTCTCTCTGTGGCAGGACTGACTTCCACATAGCGTTGAATCATCAGCATTCTGTTCCGTTTCAAAGCTTCAAATGTATCTTGAGGGGAGAGAAACTTAACCAATCCATTCCCATTATTCCGACCTACATGATCTTTTAACAAATGCACTGCATCAACTCGGAGCCCATGGAAAAACTCTCTGACATCATTTTCCATTGCAGAAAAGGGCATTCCATGCACACTCACGTACAGATCGTCAGGGTTGATGGGAAGAGACTTCACGCTGCTTTGAGAATTCATCTGTATAGGGTTAACAGTATTTAAAGGACCCAAAAACACAGGGTTCAGATTATTGTTCAGACCCATAGGTGCTCCAGAGCCATTCATTCCAGCAGGTAGAGGTGCCACAGGTGGTGGATTCAAGGGTGGCATGCCTGACATAGGAGGCAATGTGGTCATAGGTGGCACAGAAGGGACTGGGGGAATGGGAGGAACAGGTGGCACAGGAGGCAATGTTGGTACCGGAGGAGGAACTGGTATTGGGGGAATTGATGGCAGTGGTGGCAAAGATGGCATCGCTGGGATTGGAGGAATTGGTGGTGGTGGGACTGTGTTCATTGGAGAAGCTGTACTCGGAATGGTTGAGCTGAATGTTGGACTCCCAAAAGAAGTCCCCATAGTTGGAGGAGCAGTTCCTACGCTGGCTGTGGAAAATGTCTGTATGTTTTTGTTGCTCTCATGAACAGAAGTGGTAGCAGTTACTACACTTGGCGAAGGATTATTAAAGTTGGGTACTGTTGCTGGCAAGTTTACCCTGCTGCTCATCCCTGAGCTAGGTGGTGGTCCTGATCTACTAGCATTTGCTGGTGGAATATCTAAGTTGGCAGTTTCAAAACGCCTACGACTCAGTTCAATCATATTCTGCATTTCTGTTTTACTACTCAATAACAGTGTAACTTTTGACCCTTTAATTGTACCACCTGTGCGCATCATACCAAGCCTTGCATCTTCATCAGTGGCAAAAACGATGAAAGCCTCACCCAGTTCACCCCCTACAATATGCACGCCCCCATCGGGGATGGTCAATCCAGAGAAGAAGTGGCGAATGTCCATGGTCCCCGCCACAATTGGGAGACCTTGCAAACGGATGACCACAGCCATGCTGCGCTGAAACCACACACACCTGCAGATGAGAAAAGGCAACGGCCATGTCAGACTCCTTATTAATATACCAAGATTTTAGTTGCAAGAATGACCAGCTACCACATTAACCCACAAACATTCCCTCAAGCTATCACAATGTCTTTAATTTAGATAATTCAAAGATCTGAACAATTTCAACTTCTAAAGGCCTTCGTTTTGACAACAGTTTTAAATAGGTCCAGGCTAATATTCAAAAGATCCAGTAAAAATTAAGGACAGTAAAGTCACAATAAACATCATTTAGATCACTAAGCCTTGAGTAAGATTTAAAATAAATGTGCAAAAGTCTATAGGAGAAATCATGCAATGATGCATCAAAATTAATATTTAAAACTGAGTTAGCATCTTCCCTATAAACTTTATAACTTCATAGTTATCAGAGTGATACCTTTTAAGGTTCAATCTCAAAAGCCAGAAGAAACAGAAAACTGGAATGTTCTTGGATTACAAATACCAAACGATAAAGTAGGTTCATACCTCAAAAGGAGGAGTGGTAGGTGTTTGACTAGCATTCAAACACTGATCCCCAATTCAATCTCAAATGATAACAGACTCCATATTTCATAGTACAACTTTTCAATGTGATTTATAGTTTTAGTAAAAGAAAGAACCATGAGGCTGCACAGATGATTCACTGGGTAAGAACTTGCTGTATGTACAATCACAAGAACATGAGTTCTATTCCCAGCATCCACATGGGTATGGCTACATATGTCTGAAACCCTAGCTGGAAGCCCCAGCTGAAAGTCTAGTTCCAAGTATAGTTGAAGGTACTCAAGATACTAAGGCACCGAATGATAAGACCTGACATCCTCTTCCAGCCTTTGCCTGTACACACAGGCTCACATATGTGACCATGCACACACACATTCTCTCCTTTTCTCTCTTTCTGGATTTACTAAAAAAAGACAACTACGGCCAGACATGGTAGAATAGCCTTTAATTCTAGTACTTAGTAGGCCAATTTCTATGAGTTTGAAGCCATTCTGCTCTATAGAGCTCCAGGCCAGTTGAGGGCTTCACAGTGAGACTCAAACAAATGAACAAAATAGGGGTTAGGAACATAAATCAATTGGTAGAATGTTTGCCTAGCACTCATTAAGCTCAAAAATGCGGGGACAGGAGAGATGGCTCAGTGGTTAAGAGCACTGACGGCTCTTCCAAAGGTCTTGAGTTCAAATCCCAGTAACCAGATAGTGGCTCACAACCATCCATAATGAGATCTGATGCCCTCTTCTGGGGTATCCGAAGACAGCTACAATGTACATATATATTATATATATAATATATATATATATATATATATTATATATATATAAAATAAGTAAATAAATCTTTAAAAAAACAAAAACAAAAGCTCAAGAATCCATCCCCAACACTACAGATGCTCGGTATAGCAGTGATTATCAATTATCCCAATATGAGGAGTTAAGGCAGGAGGAGTTTGAATTCAAGACCAAGACCACAGATTCTATAGATTAATACATAATTCACTATTAGGGCCTCTAACCCAACCTAACCCTGTTGAATCTCTGGTTGCTCACTATGTCCTTATCTTAGCTAGTTTCCCAATAATGATACAGACCAAGGTTTATTTTCAAGCTTCACCTCAAAACTTGGCCATTCAATTGATCTATCAATTGAATCTATCTATTGGCTTAACTTGTTAATAAATGCTGAAGAGTTCCATCCCTAGGACCTATACACTGAAGGAAATCATTCTCTCTCTCTCTTTCTCTCTCTCTCTCTCTCTCTCTCTCATACACACAACACACAAGTAAATAATTATAAAATTACAATAATAGGGTTCAGCTGGAAAAATGGCTGAGCAGTTAAGAGTGCATCAGTTTAAGGCTGAGCACCCTCATAGTAGCTCACAACTACTTCTAACTCAGTTCCAGGAAATCTAATGCCCTTTCCTGTCCTCCATGAGCACCAAGGCACATACAGTACACATATATACATAGCAAAATACTCATATGCAATAATAATAATAATAATAATAATAATAATAATAACAATAATAATGATGATGATGATGGCAGCACTTGGGAGGCAGAGGCAGACAAATCTGGCTGCAGTGATGTTCACCTTTAATCCCAGCACCCAGGAGACAGAGGCAAGCAGATATCTGTGAGTCTTAAGACAGGTTTACAGTGAACTCCAGGCCAGCTAAAGCTACATAGTGAGATATTATCTCAAAACACAAAAAGTAGTAACAGGGCTGGAAATGTACCTTAGTTGGTTCTTGTGTGGTATCCATGAGGCTTTGAGGTCAATCCCAGCACCTTATAGACTGAGCATGGAGGCATATACTTGTAATCCTATCATTATTAGTTACAGGATGATCAATTCAAAGTCATCCTTGGCTACATAGCCAATTTAAGGCCAGCCTGAGATATATGAGACTGTTTCAAAAATAGTAAGAGGGCCTGGAGTGATGGTTCAGTGGTTAAGATCACTTGTTTCTGCAGTGGATCCAGGTTAAGTTTCCAACACTCATGTAGTGGCTCACAACCACCAGGGGCTCCAACACTTCCTTCACGCTTTGCCAGGTACATACACATACATGCAGGCAATCATTCATATACATGAAATGAAAATAAAATATAGTTCAGAAGTTAAGAGCTGAAACTGCTCATCTAGGAAATCTGAATTCAGTTCCAAGCACCATGTCAGAAGGCTTAAAGCTGCTTTTTAATTCCAACTCCTATGGATTGCACAAGTACCTGCACTCAAATGCATATACTCACACAAAAACACGCAAACACTCATAATTAAAATTTTTTTAAATTATTTTAATATTTTAAGAGAAATCTTATAGAAGTTTTTTCCAGGTCCGAATCTGACTTCAAGATTTCCATTTATCTGCTTGTTTGTCGTTCCTGTTGCCATTGTAGTACCTGGCAGCATTAACATTTCAATTTTAATTGCTTCTACAACTTTTAAAAGAATGGGAATCAAAATTTGGGGATTGGAAAAATGATCATTTGAAACTAAAGTGATTAATCAAATTTTAAATATAAACCTATTAAGCTGGTTCTGAGTGCTCAGGGAAATTTTAATTACTTGAGAACTGGTTTATTAATTTCTCAAATAAAAACATTAGAAGGAACAAGGTTTCCTGCTATATAAGACATACACAAATAAATGGAAGAAATTCTTCAATGTCAAATACTGTATGAACTCCAATTTAATGTGATAAAATCTAATTATATCAACAATATTATAATTACTAAATACAAAATAGAGATATATTGTTTAGTTTTGATAGTTGCTTTGGCTTTCTTTTTTTTTTTAATTTCTCAACACAGATTCCCCTTATCTTCTGTTTACTCTGAAATATGTTCTTACTTTGTAGCATGGAACTCCCGAAGGAAAGTAGCCTGTCCTCCAGCTCACACAGATCCATCTGCCTCTACCTCTTTTGTTTGTTTGTTTGGTTTGGTTTGGTTTTATAGACAGGGTTTCTCTGTGTAGCCCTGGAAGTCCTGGAACTCACTCTGTAGACCAGGCTGGCCATGAACTCAGAAATCCGCCTGCCTCTGCATCCCAAGTGCTGGGATTAAAAGGTGTGTACCACTTTTGGCAGCCTAAAACAACAATCTCATCTCATTGTTTAGTATACCTGAAAATCACAAATCAAACACAACCAAATTATATATTTAGAATCTTCCTTCCTACCTCCCTAGTGTTGGGATGTGCTGCCCCATATCCAATTTATGTTATACTGCAGATTGAGCCAGAGCTTTGTGCTTGTTAAGCAAACTCTACCACCAATTTCATATTCTCACAATTATATACAAAGATAAAAGCAATCTTCAAATGTAACCAAGAATGATGGACTAGCACTAGAAAAGGAGGTGGGGTGGGTGAGTAAAGCTCTTTTAGGTATGGTCTGTAAGAGTCAACAAGAGGGCTAGTAAGAAGGCTCAAGTAACCTGAGTTTGATCCCTGGAGTCCACCTGGAAGAAAGAAACAACTGGCTTCTGAGACCTTCCCTATGACACCCACAAGTATGTCACTGCTAGTGCCAATTCCTACAAACACACATATACATATACACAACTATTAAAAGAAATCACACACACAACATAGATCACCAATAGACCTTCTCCATTTAGCATTGCAATATGGAAGAATGTCAGCACATTCCCAAAAAACTGAGTCAAATTCATATTCCTTACTGAATCTGAAACATGTTTATGTGCAAATCATAATGGTACTATGGTCAACTTCAAAAAAAATTTTTTTCATCATTTTCTTAAGGAGGTAATATCATAGGTAAGCCAGGTGTTCAAAACAGAAAAAAATGCTTTAGTTTGTTAAGAATAAGATGATGGGCTGGAGAGATGGCTCAGCGGTTAAGAACACTGACTGCTCTTCTAGAGGTCATGAGTTCAAATCCCAGCAACCACATGGTGGCTCACAACTATTGGTAATGAGATCTGATGCCCTCTTCTGGAGTGTCTGAAGATATACACTTACACATACAGCATACTTACATATAATAAATAAATACATCTTTAAAAAAAATATAAAGAATGAAAACTTAATACGGTCCCAAGAACACAAGCCATAAGTTTCTAAGCCATATTACTAAGAGATTTACTGAAAGTCGGTACAACGAACCCAATGAAAACATCCCAATTATTAATAACCTGCCTAAGATTGCCAACTAGGAGAGGGCTGGAAGACTAAACCAAGCAAAATACAGGGTCTACTCCTAAACCCATCTTAAGCAGACAAAGTTGTTAGGTTCTGAAAAATACAAAGAAATATCTGTTATTCTGCTACTGAGTATTTGGCTGAAAGTAAATCTTAGTCCATCTTGAGTCTAGCTTGGTCCCTCCAACATGTGCTGTCACCTAACTAACTATCCACCCCTGTATTTCTGTATACTGTAACTATGCCAAGAAGCACTGGAGTCTATCATCCATCCTAATGTTATAGGGTATGGCGCATGAGTGCTCACTATCAAGCAATAAGAAATATATACATAAATAAAACAGACTCTCAGGAAAGAACTATTCGTCCTCAGTAAACACACGCACATACTCACGCGCACACAGAGTTTACTACACCTATTTTCACACTGCTTAAGGTATCGCATTTTATTTTGTATAAAAATGAACCTATTCAAAATCTCTTACCTTGTAAAACAAGAGATGTATTTTCTTAAGAAGCAGAGGCCAAGTCAATCCTGTGGGCAACCAATTAAAACCAACTTTTAGACTGCAATAGAGAATAAATGGAGGCAAAAATCAATGCAGGAAACAAACAACACGCACAGGCCACACTGAACTGTACTTTATGAAGAAGAGTCTGAAACCAGCAGAATATTTCGAAGAATATATAGTTTTGTTTTGTTTTTTTAAGGAAAGAGACACCAAAATCCCAAACATACTCTTAATTTGATGTTGCTTTCAAGTCTGAAAACCATTCTATCAAGAAAACGCCATCAGTTACTTTTATCAAGAATATGCCATAAAATAGACCAAAAAATCATTTAAAAACAGTACTAAAGCTCACTTCAGATAGTAATTGCTTTATCACTTAACATTTATACAATCCAGAAAAGTCTATCAACAAGTTGTCACCAGACTTCTGAAGAAGCAGCACAATAACAATTCCTGGACAACTGCCATCAATGTGGAGCGCTCACAGGCATCACTGCAATGACTCTTTCAAACAGATTCCCTCTGCATCATATTATAGCTCACAAAACACAACTGAAATGCAAGTTCAAACTCTAAGCACTAATTCTACTGGTACTCAACACATTAAGGGAGATTTCTTTGAATGTAATCCCCCCAAAAAGCTTGTTTATTAAGTTTCTAAAGCACAACTGTAACCCAGCACTCCAGAAGCAGAAGCTAAAATACTGCTATTGAGTCTAGGACTATGCCTGGGCTACATACTAAGTTCTAAGCCCAACCTAGGCCAACAACAAATCCCTGTCTCAAAAACAAAGTATTTTTCCAGCAAATGTGTTAATATATAATGATACTTTCCAAAGCACACACAGGTAACAGGGTACTTCTCTTTCGGGGTAATTATTTCCAAACTAGCTATTAACAATTCACAAGCAACATATATACCAATCAATTAACCACATTTATCTTTTAACCTTAATCACTGTATGTACAGGTTTTTGCCTGTATGTCTCTCTCTGCACCATGTCCATGCCTGGCTCCCAAAGGCCAAAGCTTCAGATCCCCTGGGACTGCTATTACAGTTGTAGGCCACCATGTGGTGCTATGAAACAAACTCAGATCCTCTAGAAGGGCAGTCAATGCTCTTAACTGCTGAGTCCTCTCTCTAGCCCCATAATTATTCTTAAAAGGTCATTTTAAAATGTCCTTTTACTTTTTTAACCTTTTCTGGGGGGTGGCATAGTATAGCAGTCCCAGAATGAACGTAAACCTAAGACATTTTAGGCAAATCTATTACTGAGTGCTACCCTCAGCTCAATATTTTATTTTTAATGTGTGGTATGTACATGTTTTGTGTATGTTAAGTACATTGTGTGCAGATTTGTGCATGCCACAGAATGCATGTGGAGGTCAGAAGACAACTCTGAAAAGTTGGTTCTCATCCTCTGCCATGTGTGTTGTAGGTTAAAACTCAGACCATTATGGTTGCACCAGGTAGAGGTATCTTATCAGCCCTATTCTATTTTTTAAACCAGGCTGGTGATCCTCCTGGCTCAAATACACTAGTTTGTTTCTGTTTTGGAGACAAGTCTCAGGCAGCCAAACCTAGCCTTAAACTCAGTAAGTAGCCGAGGCTGGCCTTTATTGGTTCTCTGGTCTCCACCCCTCAAGTGCTAGGGTACAGGTTATGTGCCACCATGATCCACTGAAAGCTGGGACTTGTTTTGGGGGAAGGTCTCACATGCTGGCATTATAGGCATGTGCCACCATTTTAAAAATAGTGATTAAAAAAAACCAAAAAACAAAAACCTATGTGCTTGTGGAAGTCAAGGAGAATCTTGAGTCTCAGTACTTGCATCTTCCACCTTAAATATTAAGGGCTTCTTTTTCTGTTTTTTGGCTGCAATACACCAGGTTGGCTGGCCCGTGAACTTCCCAGGATTCTGTCTCTATCTCCCAGCTCCCCAGAGGAGCACTAGGCTTGCAGGTGTGCACTTCTTTCTTCTTTACATAGATTCTGGGAATCCTCATGTCCCAGTAAACCACTGCCTCAGGCAATCATTTCTAAATTCAGAGAAAGGAAAAAACCTGCCCCTCTCTGGTACTAAGATTAGCAACAGAACTACTTATCTGAATGATACTCACTCTGTTAATATTCTTTACGGTCAAGTAAGCCACAGAAATAATCTTTATCACCAAGAAGTAAAACAAATTTTAAAAAATCCAAAGTGTTATTCTGAACTTGTCTAATGGACAAAGCAAAAATACTCTAACAACTTAAAATATTATACAAAAGTGAGTTTTGCAACAAACCTCGAAGCTTTGAAAATGCCAGAGCACTATATTAATCCATACCATGTTGTATACAAATCTATCCTAATACAAATTTTTGTCAACTATTGTCTACAAGTATATGATGTTTATGTATCTTTCTTTCTTCCTTTATGTGGGACCAAACATAGGTCACTCAGACATGTGTGGCAAGAGCCTTTATCTTCTGAAGAACTAGCCAGCGATTTTCTTAAACTCTCCATTTAATTCTATTTATGTAGTTAGTATATTTGTGTGTCACAGAAGCCACAGTGTACATGTGTGGAAGTTAGTGAACAATCTGGAGACTCAGTCCTCCCCTTCTACCATGTGGGTCCTAGAGATTGAAACAAGATGGACAAGCTTTATTGCAATACCTTCACTCACATGGAGCATCTCACAGCCTAACCAAACTCTTGGTTCTTTGAACCAGGAGTGGTGGCACTCACCTTTAATCCCAGCACTTGGGCAGAGGCAGGTAGATCTGGGTCTGAGGCCAGCTTGGTCTACAATGAGTTCCAGGACAACTACAAAGAGAAACTCTCCATTTCAAAACAAACAAAACCAAAATTTGTATCTAGCAGTTTCTATAACAAAGGTAAATACAAAACAGAAGGTTTGCTTCAAATAAAGTAACAAAAATAATTATTCCATTACTTAACTCTAACTACATAAAAGGTCAGCACTAGGAGCTAAGAGTCAGGGTAATTTTCTACTTAATTTTTGTGCTAAACATCTGGCAGCTATTGGAGATTCTAATTTGAAAGGTCTGGCAAGCAGGGTGTAGTACTGTATTCCTATATATAACCTAACTGCTTCAGGAGGCAAGAGGCAGGAGGATCCTGGGTTTGAAGTCAGAATGGACTACATAGTGAATTCAAGTCCAGCCAGGATGTAATATAATGAGAGCAGAAAAACTAAGTAGAACAAAACACAAGGTGCAGGCCTGGGCATGTCTCCCACATATTAGAGAACTGAGTTTCCTAACTCTTTTTTCTCTTTCCAACACAAGAAGATACCCCACCTCCATCCTGAGAAAGACAAATTTAGGCCAGCCACTAACAAACACTCAAGGTTCCAAAATAATTAACAGTAAGGAAAATTCTTATTATATTAAGAAACGTTGGGGAGCTAGAGAGATGGCTCAGTGGTTAAGAGCACCGACTACTCTCCTGAAGGTCCTGAGTTCAAATCCCAGCAACCACATGGTGGCTCACAACTACCTGTACAGCTACTTAAAATAAATATACTTAAATATACTTAAAATAAATAAATCTTGCCGGGCGGTGGTGGCGCACGCCTTTAATCCTAGCACTTGGGAGGCAGAGGCAGGCGGATTTCTGAGTTCGAGGCCAGCCTGGTCTACAGAGTGAGTTCCAGAACAGCCAGGGCTACACAGAGAAACCCTGTCTCAAAAAACCAATAAATAAATAAATAAATAAATCTTTACAAAAAAAAGAAATGTTATAAGCCCAGCTGATCTCAGCAAACATGTAGTCTAATTTTTGTGTTCAACTTACAGTACAGAATCAATCTGCATACAAGAAAACACCATCAGAAGCATCCCCACACCAAGGAAAAACGTACACATCAAGGCTAAATACCAGCACCTTTTTAAACCATAACTCCTCCTTCACAAAGTCAAATGGAAACTGAAAACTTCAGCATTTTTGTGTCATATCTTACTTTGTAAAGACCAATAATTTTTATTAGCTCAAAAAAAATTATGTATTATTATACAGGTATGGATGTTCTGCCTAGATGCTGCATATCTGTGCAGAGGCCAGAAAGATATCACCTGGAACTGGTGTTATGGATGGCTGTGGGCTGCCAGTTAAGTTCTGGGATTGAGCCTTGGTTGCGTGGTAGATAGAGTACTCAGTGTTCTTAACTGCTTAGCGTCTCTCCATGATCACAAATTAACAGAGGCAGCATTGTTTTCCCAGAGTCTGCTTATTTTTATGTGTTAAAATATGAGCTAGATCCCAACTGAACACAGAATCCCAAATTTAAAAAATCTATCCCACTCACCTGAGTTCTAGTAAACTTTGGAAGGACATGACTAAAATAATCCTATTTAAAAAAAAAAAGGCAATAGGGGAAGGCTACACACCTTTAATTCCAGGACTCAAGGAGGCAGAGACAGGCAGATCTCTGAATTCAAGGCCAGTCTGATCTACGGAGTACTAGGACATCGAGGGCTACCCAGAGAAATCCTACCTCAAAAAACAAATACAAAAAAAGTATTGACCCAAATGTGGCTATGTCTTTAAGTCTAAAGCAAGCATGGAGGCAGGAGCAGCTAGATCTCTGGAGTTTGAGGCCAACATTGTTCTATAATAACCAGGGGCAGGCAATGAGACCTTGTCTTAAAAATGAGTGTGTGTGTGTGTGTGTGTGCGTATAACAGGTACTGTAGCTAGACATGCTGTACATGTAATGCTAGTACTTAAGAGGCAGAGGGACAAAGAGTAACAGTTTGAGGTTGGTCTGGACTACAACAGAAAGTGTCTTATAAACATTTTATCTACATATAAAAATATAGGGACAAGCAAGGAGAAAATTGGCCACTGATGCACAGATATAGTTGAGAAGACCTAAAACAACAAACTTGCTTGTTTATCGGATTTTCTACTTCATTTCCTAACAGATGTTTCTTCAGCACAACAGAAACCAAATAAACATAGTATTTGCATATTAACAAATTATTTTACTAGCCATTCCAATTATTTGAAACTTCAAAGTAAAATGTCCATCAACAAACCTTTTAGTTACAAAGAAAAGGAACAAACTAAAACTCCAGTATTTCCACTCTATCTGGCAATAAACACTGAGAAAGTAAATTTTCATTTTGAAAAGGCATCAACCTTTACTTGACAGGAATCAGGGTAAAGCAGAACCACACACTTAAGATCCAAAAGAAACAAAAATCCCAACAACCCCTTAAATGTTTACCTTAGAGTCCAGCAACATCGCTTCTATTACAATGGGCACAAGGTTATCACCAGCATAATCCCACCACCAAAGAAATTATAAAATCACAGCTTCATACCCCCGCATCACCAAATAAAACACACTTCAGATCCTGGGACCATCCTTATAAATACATTCTTGTGGCACTGATAAAATACATAATGCTGAATATTCATGTTAATATCACATTTAGTACTCAGGCAGCAAATCAAGACATTTGTAAATAAGATGTTCCTCCTGCCAAAAAATTCCAATATTGTTTTCATTGATACCAACAAAAATATCCTTTTTATCCATTTATACTTCAAAATAAAAATATTTCTAACCTAACTAACCACATCTTCTTTCACTATGGCTTTTAGTCTTAAAAGATGGCTTTAAGGGCTGGAGAGATGGCTCAGTGGTTAAGAGCACAGACTGTTCTTCTGAAGGTCAAATCCCGGCAACCACATGGCTCACAACCATCTGTAATGAAATCTGACGCCCTCTTCTGGTGTGTCTGAAGACAGCTACAGTGTAATTATATATAATAAATAAATAATTTTTTAAAAAGGCTAGCTTTAAACTTAAAACTCTGTACACCAAAGGTACATAGGTGGTTGGCAGTAAAGCTGCTAGAACTACAAGTGAAATTATTTTACTGTTTAGACTGCCTAAAACTTTTAGTGAGCATTCATTTTAATGAGTATTTATTACAAATATGTAGAATAGAGGGCTGTAGAATCTGCTCAGTGGTTAAGATCACTGGCTGCTCTTCCAGAGGATCCATGTTCAACTCCCAGCACCTAACTCACATGGCAGCCCTTTAATTCCAGATTCCTCCGAGGACACCAGGCATGAATACAGGCAAAATACCCATACACTCAAAAAAAAAAAAAAAAAAAAAAAACTGGCCGGGCAGTGGTGGCGCATACCTTTAATCCCAGCACGTGGGAGGCAGAGGCAGGTGGATTTCTGAGTTCAAGGCCAGCCTGGTCTACAGAGTTCCAGGATAGGCAGGGCTACACAGAGAAACCCTGTCTTGAAAAACAACAACAACAACAACAAAAAAAAACCCAAAAGACTGTAAGATAGGTTTTAGATTTTAAAGTGGACTCTGCATTTTAGGGGGAGATTTAGAAATTAGTATACAATGTACAACTAATCACTAACATTTTCAGAAAAAAATAATTTATTCAAACTAAATATCAAAAGCCAACTGTTACTAGTGACTCCATCAGCTTAAGCGTTCAATGTCAGCCTAAGCTACAAGATCCTATGGCCAACGAGGAACAACCAACCAGACCTCCAAGAATCAAGCATGAGAACGGCTCTCTGCAAACTCAAGTGAGACTATCACAACTGGCAGTGCGGTCATCTGGCATCGACTGGCATCTGGCACACAGTATAAAACAATAGTACAGTGATATAATCAAGTTTTACACCTAAAAACTGTACCAAGAAGTCCCAAATGTTCAATATGCAGTCAATCAAAACATTCAACATGTCACCAGGAGTAAAGAAGCCTGAAGTATTTTGCTAGCAGCCTATAGCAGTAACCACCACGGTGGTTTGATGTTCAAAGATCCGAACATAACATTATACATTACAATCCACAGTGACCAACATTTAATCAAACACGTTTAATGAAACACGTTTTGATAAACTACCCAATACACACTAAGCACAGCCTTGTGAAATCACCTAAACACATCTCATTCCCTTTAAAAATATTCGAAATTATGTGAACAGTTCTTACACAATCACTCTCTACTAATCCAAAAGTCTCCATCTCATCAAAAACAAGATTCAAAAACAAGTACATTAGTCTCATATATCTTTTTTTTTTAAATATTTTTTTCCAACTGCAAACGCTCTTTAACACTTTAACAGTATACAGTGGTTAACAAGGTCCCGGACAATTTTTGTTTCCAGGACTGAAAATTTCGCCAAAAATTACACCTCAAACTATCCAAAAAGCTCTGAGAGAAAATAGTTTCTCCCTTCAGTTGCCATTCATCCTAGTTTTTTCCCACCGGGTTATATAACTTAAATCTTAAAGTACACAATAAAATGGTTCCTGCCAACTGCACACGGTCATCTCTGAATCTAGGAGCCAAGGCTTTAGGACCCAGAATACTTCTACAATACAGCCTGTAATTCTCAACTTTATCTACCAGAATGAATGAATCTTTAACACTTGAATTAACCCTCAGTAGACCACATGGGACTCCTTAGAACGTTCACAATAAAACACACACACTTGGGCCCATACTAACAAGAACACCCCAACCCGATACATTAGTCCATAACCCAATACTAACCTGTAGATCCTTAAATGCCATCCCTTCTATTTTACGCGGCCAACCTTCAGACAGTAAACTATCTAAAGCACTCACTCTCCTTCCTCTCTGGAATCAAGGACCAGCTATTCTATCCACAAATCTCCAAGACTTCAAGCCTCTCCTACCTACAGGGCGGCTCCAATTACCTACACTTAGGAATCCCCCTCCTCCGAGGACCTAGGAGGCACTTCGCTGCAGCTCCCTGCACCTTCAGGCCCTAAAGGCGACCAGCTCCCAGCCTCCCAGGACACCTTCCTCCCCCTAGGTGTGTCCCTAGTGTAGTCCCCTTTTGCAGGTCATAGGCCATTGGGACCTCTTCACTTCGGGGCAGAGGTTTGAGTTAAAACCTCGTTCCCGCTTAGAGCCAACGAAGCCTTCCCCACTCTGCCTGCAGGCGTTTTCATCGCAATCTCCCCCCCACCCCAACCCGGTAGTTCGCAGGCCGCGAGGCCACCCAATGCTGGCCGCTTGCCCTCTCAGGACCACCGGGGCGTCCCCGCTAAGGCCTCGCTGCCACTTCGGCACGCAGACTCCACCTTTCGCATCCTCGGAGGCCGCGGAGCGAGAGCGGCGCCCCAGGACCCCCGCAGCCCCGCCGCGACCCTTTGTGTAGGGCGCTCGCGGCCGCGGGCTCCGAGGCCTGGGAAGGCCCCGCCCCGAGGCACCAAGGAGGCGGCTCGAGCCCCGCACAGCCCCGCCCGTTCCGGGGCTGCGGGAGTCTTACCGGGGAGAGCTTGCGCGGCACCAGAACCCAGACCCGAGTTACCCCCCGCGCGAGTGCCTCAGCCCTGCGGCCGACAGCCCCAGCCCGAACGGCTTTCCCGGAGCCCACTGCAGCCAACACCTCCGCTGCCGCTTCACAAAATGGCCGCCCGCCCGCTCCGCCGCTCCGCGTTCCCGGAGTGGGCGGAGCGCCGCTGCCGACGTCACCTGGTGGGAGACGCAGGCGCGCTGAGGTTTTGAGAGTGGAGGGGAAGATCTTGAAAGTTGCAAGTATTTGTGGTAAACCCGGTATTTTTATAGCTGTTTGCAAAATCAGACCTGAAGCTATCGTCCAAGGCTCCTTGCAGAGCTTTTGTACAGGTTCTTTGGCTCTTGGAGCCTCCCCCTCCCTCCCCTGTGAAAGGAGGAAAACAATGCCATCACTGCAGAACTGTCTTGATTAAACGCGCCACCAAGCAAAAGCTTGATCCTTTTTTTGACTATTGAAAAATATTCCGCCTTGGAGCTGAAGATTTTTCTCAAAGGTTAAAAGCTCATACTGCTCTTCCTGAGGTCTTGAATTCTATGAACTACATGAGTGGCTCACAACCTCCTGTAGCTCCAGCCGCAGATCTGACGCGCTCTTCTGGCCTCTGCAGGCACCTACACTCATGTGCACAAATTCGCACACAGAGACATTAATAGAAATAAATATGAATATAAAAAGTAAATATAAAAGCCGGGCAGTACATGTCTTTAATCCCAGCACTTGGGAGGCAGAGGTAGGCCGATTTCTGAGTTCGAGGCCAGCCTGGTCTACAGAGTGAGTTCCAGGACAGCCAGGGCTACACAGAGAAACCCTGTTTCGAAAAAACAAAAAGAAAGAAAGAAAGAGAGGAAAGAAAGAAAGGAAAGGAAAGGAAAGGAAAG
>JADRCD010203522.1:47476-65184 GCA_019843815.1 Montemys delectorum
AAGGAAGGAAGGAAGGAAGGAAGGAAGGAAGGAAGAAAGAAAGAAAGAAAGAAAGAAAGAAAGAAAAGAAAAGAAAGAAAAAGATCTTTCAATATCTCCTGGTGGCCTATATAATCCCAAGTATTTGATTCTACAAGGAGACTTAGGCTCTACCAGACTCTGCCCCTTGATTGTGTGTGTGTGTGTGTGTGTGTGTGTGTGTGTGTAAGAGAGAGA
This sequence comes from Montemys delectorum, assembly GCA_019843815.1. NCBI lineage: Eukaryota > Metazoa > Chordata > Mammalia > Rodentia > Muridae > Montemys > Montemys delectorum. The sequence continues at coordinate 47,693 of JADRCD010203522.1, forward strand.
GGAGAGAGGCAGAGACCGAGAGAAAGAGATTTTCTTGCCTCCTCTGTCTCCTGGTATTATGATCTCAAACGCCTGGAGGCTTCAGAAGAACTACACCAGGCCTTGTGAGGTTTACTGGGAGAGAGAGGGACAAGGTGGAGACAGAAAGAGAAGGGGGGTGAGGAAAGGGGGAGGAGAGGGAGAGAGGGAGAGAAGGAGGGAGGAAGGGAGAGAGAGGGAGAGGGAGAAAGGGAGGGAGAGGGAGGGAGGGAGAGGGAGAGAGAGAGAGCTTTATATATGGGTGATGACATAATTACAGGTAAAGGTAAAGGTGGGAGGTGAGCCAAGTGGAATCTGGGAATATGGTAGCTGTTGCCTTGCCAACAGGTCTTCTAGTCTCTCCCCCTCCTCCCCCCCCTCCCGCCCATGTGAGGTCCTGATACCAACACCTGGAATTAAAGGTAAGTACCTCCTTGCCTGGGCTTTTCATGGCCACTATGCTTTAAGATCAGGATCAAAAGCCTGTGGCTTCCATTTCTGGATTGTTCATTTCACATTAAAAGTCCAAGTGAAGTCAATAACCCAGTAATAATAATGCCTCATATGTTATATCTATTCTTTGTTAAATGGCAAACAAATAAACAATAAACTTAGCTGGGTGGGACCTAGCCCTGAGGTCACCACTCCCTTAATCTCTTTATCTGTAGGATTCAGCTCCATTTCACTACCTGAACCATATATTTTATTATTTTTCCCTTTCTAAGTTTGCTATGCTTGTTCAAAATGCTTTTCACAAGACTTTCCCAGAAAACAAAGTCTCTAAAAAAGTTGGGCTTTTTTGAGATTTCCTTTGTCAATGTAATTAATATAAATCTTAGCCTCAGACTCTTCGGACAAGGGCAGAAAGCACCATATTCTTTACCAAAGAAACACTATCTGAAAAACAAATTCGGATTTTTTTTTTCTTTGTAAGAAAGTGTGGTTCCTTGCCATTGTAGCTCTGGTGTCTAGGTTCGCCTAGAGGCCCACAGTAGGAGAGGAAGTCTCTTCTTCCCTCTCTCCTTCCTCTTGTGAGGTTTTTTTTTTTGATCTTGTTACATTTTCACCTTTGTGAGAAACCTCATCATCAATGTTACGAACAAGACAGATCCTCCATCCATGAATTCACCTGGATTCATTGGGAAGCTAAACACTCTGGTGGTCAAAAAGTCTGATGTGGAGACCATCTTTTCAAAGTATGGCAAAATTGTGGGTTGCTCTGTGCATAAAGGCTTTGCCTTTGTCCAGTATGTTAATGAAGGAAATACTCGAGCTTCTGTAGCTAGAGAGGATGGCAGAATGATTGCTGGCCAGGTTTAGACATTAACCTGACTGCAGAGCCAAAAGTGAACCAAGGAAAAGCAGGTGTGAAAGGATTTGCAGCGGAGAGGTACGGTTCCTCATTTGACTTGGACTATGACTTTTTTTTTTTTTTTTTTTTTGGTTTTTCGAGACAGGGTTTCTCTGTGTAGTCCTGGCTGTCCTGGAACTCACTCTGTAGACCAGGCTGGCCTTGAACTCAGAAATCTACCTACCTCTGCCTCCCAAGTGCTGGGATTAAAGGCGTGTGCCACCACCGCCAGCTATTTGACTATGACTTTCAACGGGATTGCTTGAGCTGTGATGCCTTCCAAACACTAGCATGTGCCTGGGAACACATCACGAAGAGGGAAATGTGGATTCAGTTCAAAGAGTTCAATCCCAAAAACCCATGTAAAAGCTGGACTGACTCTAGTAAACTGTACTCTGACCTCTGTGCATGAACCATATGTACATGTGAATCATATGTACATACACACACACACAAACTGAATTTATATACAACCTTTAAAATGTGTCGTTTTGGGCTGGAGAGATGGCTCAGGGGTTAAGAGTGCCGACTGCTCTTCTGAAGGTCATGAGTTCAAATCCCAGCAACTACATGATGGCTCAAACCATCCTCAATGAGATCTGATCTCTTCTTCTGGTGTGTCTGAAGACAGCTACAGTGTACTTACATATAAAAAATAAATAAATCTTTAAAAAAAAATAAAATGTTTTGCTTTTGATTTGGTTTGGTTTGAAGCAAGGACTCACTGTGTAGCCCTGGCTGTCCCAGAACTCACTTTGTAGACCAGATTGGATTTGAACCCATGATTTGCCTGCCTCTGCCTCCCGAGAGCAGGCATTAAAGGAATGCACCATCACTCCAAGCTGTCTGTGTTGCTGTGAATGGGACAGCATATCATCACATATTCTGGCTGGCTTTGAACTTGCAGTGTAGACGAGGTTGGTACTAAACTCAGATTGTTAGCTTCTGCCTCAAAGTACCAGGATAAGAGGTATACACATCTTCATGTCCCATTGGAAATCATTCAAAATAAAAAGACTTTTATGGTCTGTTTGTAGGATTGGGCACCGAACTCAGAGCCCCAAAGTGTTCTACAATTGTTTTAGATCCCTACCCTTATAAAAGTTTAATTTGTTTGTATTTTTAGGTCTGGAGACATGGTTCCACAGTAGGAGGACTTGTTAGTCTTTCCAGCACCATGATTAGTGGCTCTCAACCATCCAACTCCAATTCCAGGGGATCCAAACGCCTCTTCTGGCCTCTGAGGGCACAGAGTAAACACAGGTGCGCATATGTAGATACCTACAGGCAAGACGCTCACACACATAAGATGGCCTTATCAAAAAGAATTTTTTTAAATGGCTTAACACCTAAAGGCACTTGCTGCCCTTCCAGAGCACATAAGTTTGATTTCTAGTACCCAGCCACACTGAACAACTCACAAGGGAAGACCAGCTCCAGAGGATCCAATGCCTCTGGGCCCTTGGAGCACCTATATTCACATGCACAGATACGTGTACATACTATAAGAAAAACAACAGGAAAGGGCAATTGAAAAATGAAATCAAAGATGTACCAGTAGCTTTTTAAATTTTAAATATGAATAGTAAATTAAAATTAAAAGTTGGGTTGTTTTCTTTTCTTTTTTTTTTCTTTTTTGGTTTTTCAAGACAGGGTTTCTCTGTATACTCCTGGCTGTCCTGGAACTTGCTCTGTAGACCAGGCTGGCTTCGAAGTTAGAAATCTGCCTGCCTCTGCCTTTCAAGTGCTGGGAGTAAAGGCATGCGCCACAGTCAATGCTCTTAACCACTGAGCCATCTCTATAGCCCCACTTTTTTTTTTTTTTTTTTTAAAGATTTATTTAAGCTGGGCAGTGGTGGGCAGACATGCTTTTCTGGGTTTTCTATCTCTGGCTTTCTGTGCCTTTCTATGTGGTTCAGCAAGCACTGGCTCTCCACGGTGTGTTCACACATGCCCTGAACAGCTGCTCAAGAACACCCATCATCATGGCTCTCCCTACTATTTCCTCGAAACACTCTCCTCTCTCCATAGCGCGGTTCCACGTCTGACAGTCTCTATTTCTGAGTTTCTATCTCTCCTTTCTCCATAGCACCGTCCCACGTCTAACTGTCTCTATTTCTGAGTTTCTATCTTTCCTCTAGTGTAAAGGCTCACTGAGGACAGTGTGCCCTTCCTGGTCCTATGAACCGGTGCATCCCAATGCCCAGAATGCAATGTGTGTCCTGGAAATCCTTTAAATTGTTGGATGAAAACCAAGTGGGATGAGCGTCTGAGAACAGCAGGTGGAAGGAAGTCTTCAGTTCTCAAGTGCAGTTCTCACTCAGACGCTTAAAAACTCACGAAATAGGAAGGGAAATGGGAATTTATTTCTCCAATCTTCAAATTAACAAAGTTTAATGAATTAAGCAAATTATTAGAATAATGGGTGGGGTCATGGATATTTCTACTTACATTAAGTAAGAAGAGAGGAAGGAAGATAAGACCCCAAAGGAAACGAGACTTTAAGACAACTTGCTGTTCTTCAGCTGAAATCAATATAAAGAGATGTCTTTCAAAGCCACAAAAAAGGTTAAAATATAGTTTCTTTATGCCAGTCCCTAATGGCACCAGTCCAGCTGAGCAGAAAGAGTGAAAATTCAAACATTCACAGAGAAGTAGTCTTTGAACCTAGAGCCTTCTTCCAGTTCCTCCATCTCCCCACAGGTACATGCTACTCGTGGCAGTAGCGAGACAGGACCTACAGGCCCTCAGGTAAGAATGGCCACACTAGGCTCCTGAGGAAGAGTAGGGAATATGTGCCTACAAAGGAGTCCAGGGTAAGAAAGACAGTTCCTCCGGTTTCTCACTGGACAACATTCTGTAGTGAAATCCCTGAAGAATTTCCAATCTTGTTTGAGCATGGGCCACCTGCAGATAATGAGGTTTCAGGCTCTGTGTGGATTCATGAGACTGGAGCAGCCAGGCCAGCACAAAGTCACAGCCCACTCCTCTAATGCTGGGTCCACTTGATGCTTTTGAGATCAATGCCATCCTGCACCATCTCCCAGAGAGGACTGCCAAAGACAAGAGGCATGGAGTGAGGGAGGGAGGGCTAGACAGGAAGCAGCAGATAACACTGCCTCTCAGGCCCTGCACAATCATTCCCCTCCTGGCCTTGCTCTCTGCCTTTTGCCCTGATGGACCCCAATACAAGAGACAAACATGTCTTTTCTAGCTTCTTTTTTTGTTTGTTTGTTTGTTTTTGTTTTGTTTTGTTTTTCGAGACAAGGTTTCTCTGTGTAGCCCTGGCTGCCTGGACTCACTCTATAGACCAGGCTGGCCTTGAACTCAGAAATCTGCCTGTCTCTGCCTCCCAAGTGCTGGGACTAAAGGCGTGTGCCACCACAGCCTGGCTTTTTCTAGCTTCTTGCCTAGGCTCTTCCTAACTTCCAAAATCAGGAAGACTGTCTATTGCTTTAACCTGAAATGATGTCTTAGATCTCAGGCCTGAGCACCGCCCCTCTTATACAAGAAATGCTACTGAGAAGATGGTGGGTAATGGCCTTTGACCTGAACCAATTTGTGGGTGGTGGGAGTAATGACTGTGAAAAGTTCTTTGTTGTGCCAGGCAGTGGTGACCCATGCCTTTAATCCCAGCACTTGGGAGGCAAAGGCAGGCCGATTTCTGAGTTCAAGGCCAGCCTGGTCTACAGAGTGAGTTCCAGGACAGCCAGGGTTACACAGAGAAACTCTGTCTTGAAAAACAAACAAAAAAACAACAACAAAAAGTTCTTTGTTTGCTTTTGCCACTGAAGATGAGACAAAGAGCCTTGAACACACAGGCAGTGTCTAACGCTGAGCCAAGCCTGACACCAAACTACTGAGCTTTGTGTTTCCATGTCTCCAGTTAGTTTTCCTCAGTGTTACTGAATCCTACTGCAGTCTGTGGGCCATAACATCAGGCATGTGCATGGGCCCTGGTGTCAGCATTTTGTCTTCTAGGTAGGTACTCTACCACTGACCTTTAACCTCGGCCTTCCATTGGTTTTTCAGGGCTGAGGTTCAAACCCAGGGCCTTTAGTGATGATACATAAGCAACCTCTATGCTATATACAGAAACCTAGTTTTTAAAACATATTCTGGAGAACAAGTAGCCATGGAAGTGTACTTCCTGGCTTTGCGGAGCCTTTAGATCCTCCAGTCCCTTTATACTCGGGTCTCTGGCAGTATGAACACAGAGGCTAAGGGCAAGAAAGGCGTTGGCGGTCTCGTGTCTTCCACAGAGTCTGCATGCAGGCACACACACCTCATTTCTCGAAGGCGCTTCACATGATGGATGCACTTCTCCACGGTGTAGTCTACCTCCTCCTCTGTAGTGAAGCGGCCAATGCCAAACCTGAGAGAACACAGAAGACCGCTACACTTGGCTTTGCTTTTTGGGGTTTTTTTTTTTTTTTTGGTTTGTTTTTGTTTTTGTTTTTGATCAGTACTCACTGAGGACATACAGAATAAAAGACAAAGAAAGGGCCAGGGATGTAGTTCAGTTCTTGCTTAGCATGCATGAAATCCTGGGTTCAATCCCTGACTGGGTTGGTGGTGCATCTCCAGCCCTCGAGAGGTAGACACAGAGTAAGCAAGGACATTCTCAGGCTACAGAGTCAATAAGAAGCCGAATGGGCTGCATGAAAGCTACTGGAGCAAAGGCGGAGAACAGGAGGTGGTAGGCCACCTCTCTAGGTGAAGGTGTCTGAGAACACAGCTGGAGGATCAGAGTCTACCACCAAGTTTCCTACATCTACTCCAGACCTCATGGGCATCTGCATCTTCACCAAGATTCAAGAAAGAGGTAGGGACATAGCTCAGCAGGAAGTGTGCTTGTCTGTCATGTACCATTACCCCAAACTGCATGAACTAGACATGGTGAGCACACTCCTGTAATCTCAGTACTCTGGAGTGAACACAGGAAAGAGTTCAAGACCAGCCTGAATTTCTGACAAGACCTTAACAAACCAGGAACACACCCACACACCCACTGACTCCCCACATACACTCACTCACACACATCATCACATACACAAACATACCTACTCTCATACACAAACACACACACACACACACTCACACAAAACATTCCCCATACACGCACATTCACAAGCACACATTCTCACACCCAAACACTTGCTCTTGCTCTCCCTCCCTCTCCTTCCCCCCCACCCCACCCCACCCCACCCAGGGCAACTGATCTCACTGACCTGATAGAGGAGTGTGCTAAATCCTCATCAGCCCCAATTGCTCGGAGGACGTAAGAGGGCTCCAATGATGCAGAAGTGCAGGCACTAAGGATGGAGAGAGAGCCTTTTAGTCCATAGGACACACCCTGAAATCATACCATAGGGACAGAAGAAACATAGCTGATGATGCCCTGCACATCCCAGGATGTAAACCCAGCTTCTGTGGTCCCTATAGATAACTTCTTGGACTGAGGACACTGCCAACAAGTGAAAAAGCATGAGAGCCCACATGCTGTACCTGACAAAACAGCCAGGGCAGAAAATACAACATGTAACCCTGGAGGATAGACAAACCCTTGGTGGCTTACATCCAAACTGTTAGCTCAACCCTAAGAAGACATCTTCAGTTAAGCATAATGGTGAACACCTTCAATCCCAGCACTCAGGAAGCAAAGGCAGGAGGATCTTGGTCTATGCAGAGCATTTCAGGATGGTTAGGGCTACACAGACCTTGTCTCAAAAGGAAAAAAAAAGACATCTCCTAGGACCTACAAGTCCCCAACTTCTCTCTAATGAGAGCTGCTAGAACTGTACCATCAGTCATGGCCATCACCTGATGCCTGAGCTGTACCGTGATCAAGAGCTCTTGTCCTATCCACACCAGGAAGCCCAGTGACACATAGGGAACCTGACAGGCAAGCTGCCACAGTGCCTGTCTACAGCATCCAACTCACCTCCCCGAGGACAAGGCAACATCCTTGAGTGCCATCAGCAGGCTCTCCCCTTCTACATACGCAAAGGAGAGGTTGATACAGCCTGAAGAAAAGAACACACAATGAAGGTACTCTGGGCCTCAGCGTCTGCCAGAACGGAGGCTGAGAGGTGGAGATAGCCGGGGGGTACAGAATGCCTACCATGAAAGAGACAAGGACAGCCAAAAATCAAAGCAAAACAAAACAAAACAAAAAGCTTATTGGGCTACAAAACATTTTTCAGAAACAAAAACAGAATGGTGGGGTAAGGAGGGACACCAAGATGGCTCTGTAGGTAAAGCCCTTGCTGTACACACCTGGTGACCTGAATTCTGTCTCTGAAACCTGTGGGAGAGTGGGAGGAGAGAAGTGACTCCACAAATGTATTGTGGAGGACATCCTCCAGCCTCATACAATAAATAAAATTTACAAATCGGGCTAGTAACATGGCTCAGTGGTTAAGAGCACTGACTGCTCTTCCAGAGGTTCTGAGTTCAATTCCCAGCAACCACATGGTGGCTCACAACCATCTGTAATGAGATCTGATGTCCTCTTCTGGTGTGTCTGAAGACAGCCACAGTATACTTATAATAATAAATAAATCTTTGGGCCAGAGTGAACAGGGACTGAGCGAGCAGGGCAGATCGCAGTGTAGGTTGTAGTGTAAGAATGTCCAGAGGAGGATGAGATAAGTCTAGGCACCTAAGGGCCACAGCTCTAGCTGCCTCATCAGCTCTGTTGTTTCCTTTGGAGACAATAGAGTAATCTGTCTGGTATGATCTACAGTGGACATCCCAATAGCTGTGGGGAGATGGGAGGCCTCTAGCATGGCCATAGTTGGTTTGCATTAGTTACTGATCCTCCTTTCGTGGTAAGTAGCCCACGTTCCTTCCAGATAGCAGCGTGAGACAGAAGGATATGAAAAGCATATTTGGAATCTGTGTAGATGTTGAGAGATTTTCCCTGTGCCAGTTGAAAGGCATGGGTAAGGGCTATTAGTTCAGCCTGTTGATTGGTGGTGTGAGTAGAAGGGCCTGTGCCTCTACCACCTCAGTGTCTGACACTATGGCATAACAGCTTTTGTAGCCCCTTCATGTAAAAAGGAGCTACCATCTGTATACCAGGTATAGATGGCCTGAGGCAGTGTGCCCTCCTGTATATATGAAGGATGAGGTAATAGTTCTTCTAAAGTTTCAGTGCAGGAGTGACATAGGGAGTGGTCAGTATTAGGTCGAGGAAGAAGATTGAAAATATTAAGAGGCGGGCATGATTGGAAGGTGAGTGTGGAATCTTCCATTAGAGCTACCTGAAGAAGAGAAAGAACCCTGGAGGAAGGTAGAGTCTGTAAGCCTTTATAAGTTAGGAGCTATGACAAGTTACGAGAAGAGAAGACAGTTGTAGGCGACCCAAAGGTTAGTTTTTTTGATTCTTTAATAAAGAGTTCAGCAGCTGCTAAGGTGCCCATCCCTGTATGGTTAGATCTAGTTTTTTAGATAAGTAAGCTACAGGTGCAAAAGAGGGCCCCAGTTGATGACCTAAGACTCCAAGGGCAAATCCCTCTTTTTCAGTTACATAGAGGGAAAAAGGACGAGTCAGGTCAGAGAGATGTAAAGCTGGGGCCTTAAGGAGAGCCTGTTGAAGCCTCTGAAAGGGCTTGGTAATAGGTTTGAGAAGAGGCTCGTGGGTGGTGCTTAACGCTGCTTCATATAAGGGATGAAAAAGAAGGGAAAAGGAAGGGACCCACGAACGTAAAAAGCTAGCTATTCCTAGGAATGATAAAATCTCTTCCTTTGTAGAAGGAACAGTTAGAGACTGAATCAGATTCTTTCTATCTAAGGTAATAGCCTTGTGGGTTGGGGTAATTGTTAGTCCCAAATAGGTGACCTGAGGGGTGGAGAGTTGGACTTTAGAAGGTGAGACCCTGTAGCCCCGACTGGAGAGGAAATTTAGAAGAGTAGAGGTGTCAGCTTGGCTAATTTCTAGAGAAGGGCTACAGAGAAGTACAACATCTACATAAAGTATGACCTTAGATTTAGGAAGAGACAAGGAGAGTAAGTCGGAAGCCAAAGCTTGACCAAATAGATGTGGGCTATCTCAGAATCCCTGAGGTAGAACAGTCCAGGTAAGTTGAGTAGAAAAGTGGGTATCAGGATCTGTCCAGGTAAGGGCAAATATGTTTTGTGACTGGGCATCTAGAGGGATAGAGAAAAATGCATCCTTGAGATCCAGGACTGAGAAATGGGAAGCCCCTGAGGGAATAGTGGAAAGAAGTGTGTAAGGGTTAGCCACAACAGGATGGAGAGGGACTACTGCAGAATTAACGCGCCTGAGGTCTTGAACTAGGCGATAATTACCATTAGGCTTCTTAACTGCTAGTATAGGAGTGTTAAAGGGAGAAGAGGTAGGGCGAAGTAGTTTTTTTCTCAAGAGGTTGGAAATAATGAGCAGAGGTCCCAAAATCAATTCCCAACAACCAGATGAAGGCTCACAACAGTGTGTACTCATGGCCAGGAGGTGATGACGCATGCCTTTAATCCCAGCACTTGGGAGGCAAAGACAGGCAGATTTCTGAGTTCGAGGCCAGCCTGGTCTACGGAGTGAGTTCCAGGACAGCCAGAGCTACACAGAGAAACCCTGTCTCAGAAAAAACAAAAACAAAAACAAAAAAAAACCCAGTGTGTACTCATATACATAAAATAAATAAATAAATCTTTAAAAAATTTGCAAATCAAAACAGAGCTGGGCATCGTGATGAACACCTTTAATCCCAGCACTCTGGAGACAGAGGCAGGTGGATCTCTATGCATTCAAGGGCAGCCTGCGCTACAGAGGAAGTTCTAGGACAGTCATGACTATACAGAGAAACCCTGTCTCTAAAAACCAAAGTAAAATAAAATAAAGCAGAAAGCAGAGCAGAGAAAGACTGAACACGAGTCCATACCAGGGTAGTGCTGCTTCGGGTCCCCATTCATCACCACATCTGGAAGGTTCTGCATTATCTTCTGTATCAGTCGCTCTGCTAACTTTGAGATCCGCTTGTGGTCATACTAAGGAGCAGGCAGGGGAGAACAAAGCACAGTGAGCAGCAATCAGCTGAGTATAACACGCTCCAGGAGCACTTCCCCCTACCCAGGAGGGACGATGTATCACACAGGCCCCTCTGTGGACCTGTTATGTGTGGAGACCACTCTATCTCCAACACTGGGCATGGTGTCTGGTGTTTAAAAGGTGCTTAGGAGCTGAACACAGGGTGCCAACAACATACAGAAAAATGGACTGTTAGCTACAATCAGGGCATGTATGGGTTTTGAATCACCCACTTCAGAACAAGGGGCCTCGGTTACTTGACAAAGCAGGCTTAAATTTGATTCTGTGTGTATATATGTACATTTTACATTTACTTACAAGGGACTGAGCCCAAGGTCTTGCATATCCTAGGCAAGTATACTACTACTAATCCAGCCCTTTACTTTTTATTTTGACCCAGAGTCTTGCTATGTAGCCTAGGATGGCCTTGAACTGAAAATTATTCTCCTGCTTTAGCCTCCCAAGCAACTAGGACTACAAGCGAAGATGCCAGCTGCCCAAAGGCAGGATTTCCTTAGACTTCCTCTTCCATCAGAGATCAGACTCATTTATGCTAATAGGTCACTAAATGGGGACCCTTTGTGAGGGGAGTGCCAGGAGGTGGGATACTGCTCTCCCCAATAATTACCTCCATCTCTTCTTGTGCCAATTCACATGCAGCTCCCAGGCCCACCACCAAGGGTGTGGGCACTGTCCCAGACCGCATACCCCGCTCCTGCCCGCCTCCACTCTGTAGGGCCTCCACACGTACTCTGGGCCTACGACGGATATAGATAGCACCAACCCCTTTGGAAAGAAAAGTTGTTAGAAAAAAAAGAGAACCACAATGAAACAAAATATTACTTTCCAAAAAAATAAATAAATAAAATTAAAATATTTCAAGTTCTATAGTTAACTTTTCTAAATTAAAAAAAAAAAATTGGGGTGGCTCAGTGGTTAACAGCACCAACCACTCTTCCAAAGGTCCTGAGTTCAATTCCCAGCAACCACATGGTGGCTCACAACCATCTGTAATGGGATCTGACCCCCTCTTCTGGTGTGTCTGAAGATAGCTATAGTGTACTAATATACATAAAATAAATTTTAAAAATTATTTAAAAATCAAGGGAAAAGAAGAGATGGAAAAATCATAATTTGTAGCAAAAATACTCAGCATAATTATGTTACAGCAAGTCTATCATGTATTAATGGACACAATGATGTCAAGCAGATTCCTTTGCATGATGAAGTGGCAGCAGCACACAATGAGGACTATTCTTAAGAGCAAAAGGATCAGAAACCAGCTAGAGATGGCCAACACTAACAAGTACACACTGCTCTTAAAGAGGACATATGTGTGCTTCCTAGCACCCACATCACAGAGCTTACAACTGCTCTCCTGGAACTAAAACTCAGGAGACCCATACCCTTTACTCTTGGAGTCTTTGCGGGCACCTATACTTACTGTCATAAAACTCCACACAATAAAAATAACCACAAAACTCCCCAATAATAAAAAAAAAAAAAATAAGGTGGCCCGGCGATGGTGGCGCATGCCTTTAATCCCAGCACTTGGGAGGCAGAGGCAGGCGGATTTCTGAGTTCAAGGTCAGCCTGGTCTACAGAGTGAGTTCCAGGACAGCCAGGGCTACACAGAGAAACCCTGTCTCGAAAAACCAAAAGAAAAAAGAAGAAGAAGGAGGAGGAGGAGGAGGAGGAAGAGGAGGAAGAGGAAGAAGAAGAGGAGGAGGAAGAGGAAGAAGAAGAAGAGGAGGAGGAGGAGGAGCAGGAGGAGGAAGAGGGAAAAAACCCACTAGGGGCTATGGAGACGGCTCAATGGTTTGCTGCTCTTTCAGAGGACCCAGGTTCAGTTCCCAGAACCAATATGCAGCTCACACAGCTGTAACTCCAGGCCAGGGGATTCTGGGCCATGTTCTCTGGTCTTCGTGGATATTTCACTCAAACAGTACACTTAGATGCATGCAGGCAAAACACTCATACACCTAAAATAAATAAATCTTAAAGATTGAAACAACATAGGTGGCAACCTTTGGGAGAATGTCAAATACATTATGAAACATCCCTACAACGAAACCCCAAGCAAATGCAGAAGACACTGACGCTCTTTTATGCTGTCATTATGCTGTAAAACTTTAAAATACACTGCTGGGAACCGGTGAGGTCAGGCTTGGTGGCCCAGGCCCAAAATACAGCACTGGGGAGAGAAGCCAGCCTTGGGTACAGTACAAAATCCTAAAGAAAGAGAAAGGGAAGGGAGGAGGGCCGCACCAACTCTATGCTTTTCCATTGGTTCAGCTTTTTTATTAGAGTCTCCTGCATTCTAGGAAGACCACAACTCAGTATGTAATCAAGAGGGAATTCCTTCCTTCCTTCCTTCCTTCCTTCCTCCCTTCCTTTCTTTCTTTGTTTAAAGATAAGGTCTAACTGTGTAGACATGGAAGTCACTATGGAGACCAGATGGGCCTCAGACTCATAGAGATCTGCTTTTCTATAGGGCATTGGAATTAAAGAATATGGTACCATGGCTGACATTGGGCTTTATATTTAAGACGTAGTGTTAGATGAAAAAGTAAGATCAGAACATTTATAGTTTGTGTAAAAAGGAGCGGAGGACAAGTATGGCTATCCTTATGAATGGATAGACGACTGCAAAAAACCACCCAGGCAAGGCACAGCAGACATGGCCCTATCGCCCCTGGCTGAGGAAGGAGGAGTACAAAATCAAAGGCAGGAGGGACTATGTCTCACAACCCTCGGGAGGAGTGAACAGGGAAAGAAGAGGTCACAGTCAAGTCACATTGTAGAGTACAAGTCGAGAGCTACAGGACTAGCGCACAAGACTTAACCATCGCTGTGAGTGCCCTTGGCAGCCTGCATGGAGGGCACAGAGAGATATCAGCCTAATTAATAAAATCAGGGTTTTTGTTTTTGTTTTTAGTATAGAATAGTTTATTTAGAGCATGGGGAGGGGAGTTAAGAGGGTAGCAGAGGCAGAAAGGCAGGGAGAAGGAGAGAGTAGAGAAGTAGGGGCCGGCCATGACCACGTGGAGAGAGGGGGGGAAGGGAATGGGGAGAGAGGGGGAGCAAGGAGGTAAGAGGCAAGGTGGAGAAGCAGAAGTAAGAGAGAAAATCTGTTTTGCTCTTTGTTTTTACTTATGTTCGTATGTCTAGTGAAACCTGAATTAACAGAACCCTGTTCCCTCAGCCAGATCGATACCTATGTGCCTTTTAAGGACACTGTGAAGAGATCAAGAAAGAATGCCAGCCATGTATACAGCAGCTGCTTGGATCTACAAAGAGGCAAGTATTTTTGGCTGTTGTTGAATGATACGCCATAGTCCAGGCCACTCTGAATGTACAACCTTCTCAGAGAGCAGTCACAGTCTTGACAGTGCTGTGCACCTGTCAAAGGATTTGCTGAGAATGTGAAAGAACAGGCAGCAACCGGTACCTTTAGGACCGTAGATTTTGTGACCGCTGATGCTCATGAGATCAATTTTCATGTCATTGACATCAAGTGGGATTTTCCCAACAGCTTGGGCTGCATCAGTATGGAAGTACACCTTTCTGGAACTGCAAATCTGCCCTGAGGAATGGCAGAGAGGAAAACATATGGCACAGTGAATGTAACCTGACAGCAACCTTGCTAGGCACCATGACTAATTTAAGTGATTGATAACATTTATATATATATATATATATATATATATATATACACACACACACACACATACATATATACATATATGTATATGAATGTATATGTATATGTGTGTATACCTACACATTTTATATATATAGATATAGATATATACATGAATTTATATATATATGTATATATATATATATATATATATATACGTGTGTACGCATAGATGTGTGTATGTGTATGTGTGTGTATGTGTCCTCTCCTACTTCCTACCTTTCTACCTTTCCCTTTCCCACCCCCTCCTTCTCTAGCTCCCTCTTTGGCATTACTGTAAAGATCAAGGGCAAAACACCAAACCACAAATACACATGACATTTTGACGCCCAAGATTCATACTACCTCATTAACCCTGGACTTTGTGAATGTAACATCTCCTTTTAAATACTTTTTATTTAAAAGAGAAAAAGGAGGCCGGGCAGTGGTGGTGCACGCCTTTAATCCCAGCACTTGGGAGGCAGAGGCAGGTCGATTTCTGAAACCCTGTCTTGAAAAACCAAAAAAAAAAAAAAAAAAAAAAAAAAAAAAAAAAAGGATATATGGCTTTTTCTTATTGTTTTGTTGTCATTTCGAACAAAAGGTGAAATAAAATATAACAACAGCAGCAGCAACAACAAGAGCCATGAAGGGCACACAATCCTAAATTCTAAGAACTTACATAGTAGTCTGCTAGAATGCAGGTCAGCAAGGCATACAGCTCTTCCTGTTAGTCCACTTGGCTTTTGTATCAGAACTCTGTGTCCCTGCTCCCTCCCTGGACCCCGGGGGTATGGATCCAGTTAACCTACCATACTCACCTATTTCTGCAATCGGTTGCTTTACTCCAATCTCATTGTTCACAGTCATAATGGAGACCAGGCTGGTGTCTGGCTGGATGGCCGCCTCTAGTTCCTAAGAATGTAGGAGTAGGAGTCTATATGATGCCAAGAGACAGCTATATAAATAAGAATTAAGACAACCTTAAATCTAAAAAAAGGGCCTTCCACTATAACCACACGTAAGCATGTAAGTAATAGGGGTATGGAGCACGTGTGAGGCACTGAGTTCAATCCCTAGTACTACTGCTTAAAAAGAAACAATAACAACAGATAAATGCCAACACAGGAGCCCTTTAGGTCTGTAAAAGCAGTACAGGCACATGAGTACAGACATGGACAAGTACAGAAACCTATGCTCGAGCCTTTTCTTTTAGACAGGCTCTCACTCTGGAGTCCAGGCTATCCCTATACTTCAGTGATCCTCTTGTTTGAGCGTCTAATACGCTGAGTTTAAGAGTGTATCCCCCATATCTAGCCTACCATGGTTTTTTTTTTTTTTTTTTTTTTTTTTTTTTCAGTGCTGGGGATCAAGCCCACAGCCTTGTGCATACTAGTCAAGAATTCTAACACTCAGCTATATCTCCAGTCAGCCTGCTTCCTTCATGAGGTGATAAGAAATATCAATGCAGGGAAGAAAGAGGCCAGAGCTCTCCTGTAATTTAAGTCCCTCACATCCTACACTCCTGCCCAGTAGCTCTGTACAAACCAGGATCACCAAAAATGTCAGAGGCAAGTTTTCCACAGAGAACTATGAACACATAAAGAACATAATCTTCTCTGCCAGGTCTAATTCATGCTCCACTCTCCCCACTGATCAACCTTTAGGCTCCACCCAAAGCTGGAGAGACAGACTTACAGGATGGAGGCAGGCTCCTACCACTCCGTTCCTCACGCCTGGGGCACTCCTACCTTTAAGTCAATGATCCCACTCTTCTGCACTGGGAGGTAAGTGACCCGAAAGCCCTCAGCTTCCAGGGAGCGGCAGGAATCCAGCACACATTTGTGTTCTGTCTGGGTGGTGACCAAGTGTTTTTTCCTTGACCTGTAGAACCTGGCCACTCCCTAAGAATTAATGATAATGGAAAAAAAAGCATAGCATACTTGGAGGCAGCAATAACATGCATCCCATTTATAAACAGTTTTTCTGTGAGTATATGCTCAGGATTGAACCCGAAGCCTTGAGTATACTAAAGACATTTTATGTCATAGATCAAGGCCCCACTTGTGTATGTGATATTTTTAACATCAGGAGAAATTAGGCCGGGCAGTGGTGGCACACACCTTTAATCCCAGCACTTGGGAGGCAGAGGCAGGCAGATTTCTGAGTTCGAGGCCAGCCTGGTCTACAGAGTGAGTTCCAGGGGAGCCAGGGCTATACAGAGAAACACTGTCTCGAAAATCCAAAAACAAAACAAAACAAAACATCAGGAGAAATTATAAAGATAGGCTAATAAAAACTGAAATACCCAGAATTTCAAATGAACATTTATGTTATTAAAAGGATAACAAACAAACCAAACATAGCCAAGTATAAGGGGCAAGAGGAGATCACTTGGTCTACCTAGTAAGTTCCAAGCCACTCAGGGCTACTTAGTAAGACCTTGTCTCCAAACAATCAAAGGGACAAAAGGAACGGAGGGAAGAGTAAAAAGGAAATCAAGAAGCTGACTACAATAGCCTGTAGTCTTTGCTACTTTGGGGGCGGAGGACAGAGGACCGTTTGAACTCATTGTCTCAAAAATAAATAACTAAAAGATGAAATGAGGCTGACGACTCAACTCCAATGGCATCTCCTGCACATACCAGGACTTCTCGGAGCTGGGGTGGAGGCTCCTCAGGGCTCAAGTCCGAGCACCTGCTGAGCTCACAAAGAACCTGGACTCTGGACTCAGCATCCACTGGCGATCACAACTGCCCTCGACAGGGGATCTGACACCCTCTTCAGGCTCTGAGGGAACTATGCACATATGCAGCACACACACATACACACAGAATAAAAGTAAATAAATCTTTTTTTTTTTTAAGTTTAAATAAATAGGCATAAGGACTGAGAACTACCCAGAATCCAGTGCTTCTGCATCCCAGTCCTGCAGAAGCAGAGACAGAGACAGGAGAATCCCAGGGACAGGAGCCAGGCAGGCTGGCCCAGGTAGGGAGCTCCAGGTATGAGAGGGGGCTGTTGGTGTTGAGCATGATGCCTGAAACTCTCCTATGACCTCCATGTGTAGGTGACCTTCACTAGTACATATATATATGTGTATATATATATGTGTATATATATATGTGTGTATATATATATATATATATATATATTTTTTTTTTTTCCCCCACATCTGGCACTTAAGTTGTTTGGTGTCATTGATTCAGCAGTTAATGAGTCATACTGCCTTGCTTTCTCATGTTGCTTTCATGTCTGCTCTGCAATATAAACACTGATTAGTTTGGATGTCTCTTTGTTTTTATTTGAGAGATGTTCTTTTTGAATAGCATATGCTTCAGGGTTCAATCTCTAGTATCATCAGGGATTTATTTTCAGGGATTTATTTTTTT